>OOFG01085692.1:0-14405 GCA_900323295.1 Molva molva
GGCCTAAGGGGCAGGAGGGAGGGGCTGACGATGAGAGGAGGGAGGGGTTACTCGGTCAATGTGGGGTCACTCATCCCCGGTGGGAGAGGGAGGGGCAGAGATTCAACCGCCTCTCCTGCAGTCATCTGTTTATTTGCATTTCTCTCTCACGCTCTCCATCCCTCGCTACATGGTCTATGATTCTCTGACCCACTGCAGCCAATCACACCCCTTCATGCCAGGCCCGAGGGGATAACTCCGTCAGGGTTGGGTTAGGTGCCTTGCTCATGGACAAGTTCAGTATCGAACCAGCAACCCTCCAGTAGCCAGACTGAATGATACTCTGCCACACTCTCTGATTCTTATCCCTGTTTTTTTACTGAATCTGGTCACTCTTCTCTTTTCTTCTTCGTGTCTCTCTCCCTCCCTCTCAGATGAAAGCACTCTGTCCTTCCACCTACGTGCACGCCCTACTCCTACTCCGCCATCTCAGTGCACGTGAACCACCATGCACAGATACACACTCTCCTGGAACACACTGGGAACCTTTTCAGCTGCTCCAAACATCAAGGGCTGAGGACCGGTCCGGTCCTTGAGATTCGGTTATAGAGGTCGGTTGACCCTTTAAAAACCTACCAAAATAAAGATTTTTGGGGGTGACAGCTTTGATTTTTGTATTAACCTTTATATACTCATGTCACAGTATGTTGATGGATTATTTTATTGATGTTATATATTTTGCCTCTGTAAAGTAATTAAAGCCACTAACTGAAATTAACATTTGGTCTCTGGTTAAAATCCAAGATGATGGCTTGCCAGAATTGGCATAAGAATGAGTTTGTATGCATAGTTGTAGATGGGAGAGGGAGAGAAAAAACAGAGGGAAAATGAAAAGTGATGTAATATTTATAGCCATCGGGAGTCAGCATTATAAGCCTTTTTAGCTAATGAGTAGAACTCCGCTTCCTCATAACTCTGATTCCAAGAGTGCGTCATTTGCCATTTTCTTTCACCACAAAAAACAGAAAGAAAAGTAGCCTCCTGAGGGACTTGAGTGCTGGCGTCGACTGGTTTTAGTTTTCCAAACGGTACTTTATATCCTAAGCTTTTAGCATTATTAGCATTTGCTGAGTGATTGCGGCTTGGCTCAGAACCCTCCTCAGACACATTTGGTTCCGGTTTTAAAGTTCGGAACCAAATGATATGATTCAGAAACCGACGTGTTCATCCTAGGATTGATATTCTCTTATGCTAGTAAACCTGGTGCTTTGACTTACACTGTGTGTGTGTGTGTGTGTGTGTGTGTGTGTGTGTGTGTGTGTGTGTGATAATAGACCAGAGGAGAAGCTTGAATTCTAATTGTACTTGAATGCTAATGCAGGGGACAAAGGGTAGCAAAAACACACAAAAAAAGCGCTACTTCCTCTGGTACTGGTGTGATGAGAATACCAGAGTGTTAGTAGAAGGGTAGGATTGTACGCCTCCACTTGAGTGTTATATATCAGATACGAGTTTTGGAAGGCCTGTGAGTGAGTAACACACAGTTATAAAAACATGTGCTTTTTGGGGAAGTGTGAACATGTTGGGACATATTTTTCGAAACCTATTGTTAAGAAAAAAAAAAAAGAAAAAAAAAGCCTGTGCGTGACCAAACTCAATACACAACATTTTGTGTACCTGTTTGCATACTGCCCCTGATGATGAGAGGGTGTCACTGTCATTACCTGTGAGCACACTGCCCTAGCGGTGGTAGTTTCCTATTGCCAGTACCTGTGTGTGCTGTCCCTAGTGGAAGGAGGGTGTAACTGCAGGTACCTGTGCGTGCGTTGTCTCTGGTTGAGGGAGGCCGTGCGCCCGGGGCTGTTCTGGTGGCTGAGCCTGGCTGGGCTGGTCATATAGTCGTTGGGCACCGTAGGTGGTTTCACCGGCTCCAGGGTCTTGTAGGACGCGTTGCGCCTGTCAACCAATCATCGACCAGAGTGTTGTTCAGGCGCGACTAAAGGGGGTGAATTTTGCATCTGTTTACACTAAAACCGCCCCCCGTTTAGAACCCCTCCTAATACTGGGTATTGATTTAAAGTGATCATATTTAGAGTCAAGTGGTTAGGGTGTTTGACTCCCAGCCGTAAGGCACTGGGTTTGCTCCCCAATGTCTGAAGACTCCTGTTCCTGGGCAGGATGTCACTCCTGACCCCTACCTGACATGCATCTTAAACATTCACTGTAACTCATTTTGGATAACAACTCAATAGTACAGAAAATGTAAATCCACTCCATTCAGTGGATGCTTCTATCCAAAGCGTCTTTCAACACCATGAGTGCATACATTGCATACTAATCATGACCGGCCCCAGTGGGAATCAAACCCCAAACCCTGGCAGTGGGTATGGGTTCCACAGGCTAAAGGAATCTGCGTGAGCTTTTAAACTGATTCATCATTTACTCGAAAGTCAGACTGCAATGCGGTTGCCTGACAGTTTGCGGTTAGCATGACTCATGATATTTCACTTGGTGTGGACATTGGAGGGTCAGGTTTTTGCTTTGGCAGGGGTAATTTACACCCACTCCTATATCAGGTGTTCCTATTGGCTCCATTTCCAACTAATAGGCAAAGAGCATCTGAATAATGAGATTTCTTATCAACTGATAGTTTTCTGATATTCCGACAGTACTGGTGTGTGGAACTTACCCCAAGGTGCCCCGCCCTGCCATGGGCGGGCTCGGGGGCTTCTGTGTCGGGGGATTGGTCCTCGATAGAGTTCCGCCGCCTCTGATTGGCTGATTGTTTCCATGTTGCTGAGGGGGTATAAAGGGAACACAGAACCAGTGAGTTTATGCTCAAATGTTAAGTGCTAAACAACAGTAAGAATTAAGTGTGATATCCAACAGATGTTTCGGTCTTCCCAGATAGGCTATGTGTTAATAGAGCTATATCCTGAAACTGTGAAAAGTACTTGGCTGCTAGCAATTGCCGCCAAGCAATTAGCACATCATCTGGGATTGGACTTTGTTTACTATGTGTTTACTATTGAACACAATTCCCAGGCTAACCTCGGAAGAGACATTTCTAATTTCTAATGGTGTTTCACATCTTGTTGTGGTGCCCCAGAAAGCACACACACGCTCCAAGTAAACTCTGAGGGTACTTAAATTATGCATTAAAAACAAAAATTCCTTATAAATGTAAATGTTTTTTTTTAACTCATTAGAGAACCATAGCTAATCTGAGAGACCGTCATACCGACAGAAGATAAACATAATAACATCAATATACAGACATACAAAAAAAAAAATACTAACATAACATAAACAAACATAAATATAACATCAATATACAGACAAACATCAACGACATGTAAAGGATGACAGATTCACAGGGATTGTTAAAGCTTAAATTACAACTATTTGGTTGGATTTTAGACTACAAGGATCAGGAGGTGACACAAAAACTACAATAACCACATTTACAGGGAGGATTGCTATAGGAGGGTATGGAGGTGGGGTTTGGGGTGTTGGGGTTGGGTACTATGATACAATAGGTCATGTGACCTAGCCGGCTTACCTTGGCTTTTAGCCACTTAGCGCAGGCGAGCAACAAAAACAAGGGAGAGAGAGACACACATAAAGAGGGCATGTCAAAATGGAAGTATCAGAGGATAACTTAAAGAAGGAGAGAGACAGATTGAACATGAGATAGGGATAGGAAGAGAGAGAGCCAGAGAGAGAGACAGAGAGAGAGACAGAGACAGAGAGAGAGAGAGAGAGAGAGAAAGCTGGAAAGAGAGACTGCAAATGACGGACGGAGAGAGAGAGAGATAGAGACAGGGAGAAAGACAGAGAGGGAGAGAGGGACAGCAAGGGAGAGCGAGACAGACAATGAGAGAGTGAGTGAGACAGCGAGAGAGAGTGAGACAGACTGAGACAGAGAGACAGCGAGACAGAGACAGAGAGACAGAGAGAGAGAGAGAGAGAGAGAGAGAGAGACAAAGCACCACATTTACACTGTGTAAACACAGAGTAAGACTCCGGCAGGTCAGTGTTTACAAGTTATACAGCCAGGTAGTTCCCTTGGCAACAGGCTGACCACACCCACCCACGCCGGAGCCACACACTGGAGAAATGGACAGTACGCATCACCGGTCGCTGGGCGGGATAACCATCGCTTAAAAAGGGTATTCAAAATTGAAATTTTCCTGGTCTCTGGGACTGTCTAGCACCTAGCACCTTGGCTTTGTGTAATTAAAAAACAAACGTAAGAAAGGATTGTTAAAATACTAAGCTGCTATCTCTGTTGTTTCTGGGTCTGAAAGCCTGGTTCTGGTCATCACGTCATATTACTTTGGCGGGAATAGGACTGAAAAGTGACCTTTATCAGAATCACAGAGCGAGAGTAGAGCTTTGACCTCCAACATGGTGGACACCAACACAGAGACCAGCAGCTCATCAATAATGTAGTCCCTGTTAAGAGAAAGGACTGTAGTACAGTGGCCTGTAGTATGACCGCACAGACTACACTAGGGACTACAGCACTACACTAGTATTAATACTATACTAGTTTGTAACACTTGGTTACAAACTTGGTTTGTAACTCTATTAGTATGGTATAGTAGGTCAGGCTAAGGTTAAATATAGTGCAGAAATCTGAACAGGATCGATGATTATTTTGATTGGATTTGGTTTTTGTAAAAACACCAAGCTAGTTCACTTACTATATCAAAAAAAATGCAACCATTGATTTTATTGGATTGTGTGAAATAAAACAAATATGTTTTTCTTAGTTTAGCTTCATCAAACAAACAAAGCCTATTTAAGATCAACATAAAGCCTAATGTTACCAAATATCAACTGTAGATACATCTATTATCAAACAGTGTGTTCAACACACAGTAAATCATCTGTGAGTAAATGTCAGAGTGTGAGAGTCTTTGGTTATAAAACAGATTTCACAGCGCGAGAGAGAGGGGGATGGCTCTTGTCCTTTCAGGAGCCTATGAGCTCAGATTTATCAGATTTAGACACAATTCAATTTGCAATCTAGGCCGGGACACAGAGTCCTCAGTCTGTTGCCTGGTCTCCTCTCACCAGAAAACTACGGTACAGCTGGTGTGGTGCATGCAACAAATCTACCAAAACAGCAGTTCTTAGATGTAGACATTAGTTCATTATCAGCTCTGAAAGGCTTAGTTCTACAAACATGACATGAATATCTCTAGTAGTTGTGGTATATCTATTTAAGCACATCATGTCAACAGTTCCAAATATATATCAATCATAATAGTTCATAAGCATGACTACAAAAATGAATAGATAAATGGATGGATATCATTGCATCTGGCCCTTTAAGAACAAAAGTAGTATGTAAAAGATGATGTCGACCCATTGCCTCATAGAATGCAGGTACGGCAGGCAAGCATGCAGAGACCGAATGCCTGGGTGCATCAAGAAGGCGTGCCCAAGCCCAGTCCAGCTGTATGTGTTTGATTTTGTCATCAGTAGGAGTCAACGGAGGAGCCCATTCCATTTACCAGAGGCTGGGGTCTTAATGAGCACGAATCTCCTTCATTAAGCCCTTCATTAAGACTCTTATTCCAGAAGCCTCGTCTCTCGTCTGTAGCGTGGAAACCAACTTCAGCGGCATGAATTCAGGGTTGATGCTCAATAATGCATACATGTGCATTGTAGCTTGGCTGCGTTTCTGCATTCAACGCCTTCATTTTATGCGCATACTCACACAAACACACACACACTTTGTTCAGATGAATGATGCATGTATGTTCAATGGATTGCACTTTTACAGAGTTGCACGCACACGTGCAAACACACACACAAACACACACACACACACACTAACTGAAAGAGCAGTGTATGTTGTGTGACGTGGAAACCAATGAAACGTTTTGGGCGATTCAACACAGCCACGCAGATGATGTGAGTTTCACAGTTAAACACCCATATATATGATTTGAATGGCCATATACCACAGGTGTTAGGTTATTCATGACATAGTCCAGCCTGTACTGAGGGTGTACTATGAATTAATATGAACCACTGATGTCGAGTATCGATTTCATCCCTTGGTTGTGATGGATCCACTGCTGTGTTGTGTGTGTGTGTGTGTATATGTGTGAATGTGTGTATGTGTGCATGTGCGTGTGTGAATGTGTGTATGTGTGAGTGTGTGTGAGTGTGCGTGTGTACGTGAGTACATCAGCCCACTGATGCATCATTCATTCGCTAGCGAGGCTATATTGAACATCCATGCAGGCGTTAGCAGATTAAATCCAGGGGGATTACATTCCGACAGAACGTACGCAGGAATCCCATTATCCCGACAATAGATTCTGTCAGAGCGATGCGATACATCTGTAATTGGATAGGGAAATGTACTATGGGACATTCTATGCATGATGTCATCACATTCCATAGTTACGTAATTCATGGGATGCTGAATTCAATAATCATCATTAATCTGTCATTGTTTATTTTGCAAAAGACACAGGATTAAAAATAGGACACTTTCACGTTGGTATGGCTACAATGATTTATATCAACTTAAACATTAACATATTCACACGATACAAGTAGTCAATAATAAATGTTCTCCCTTTAGTTCATTCATACTTAATAAACAGGTGGCCTACTCTCCAACTGCCTTCAAGGTTGCAATATACAGAATGTCTTTATCTGTCAAGTCAAGATAGATGACACATTAACTTATCAACAATTATCACCACCAGATATTTAAATACAAAAAACCTAGCCTTGTCAGGTTATATCAAATAAAATAGAAAATGCTTTGGAAAAATACCTTATAAAAGTGACTAGAAATGAAGAGGTCTCTTTGGGTCATACCTTCCATCCAACAGCTAGCCCTGCCGAGTTCCACCGTTACAGTCTTACATACTTATGTAATCCTGGACGCAGTGAATAGAGAATGGCCTTCATGCTGCTTTATCAATGGTTCTATTGGTCCTTAATGGCTGGCCCCTAATGTGATCTGCCGGACAGTGGCCGTTGATTGGCTGATTGAAAAGTGCAGATGGAACCCTTGGGGCAAGTCAGAAGGTATGGGGAGTGGCCGTGAAAGTGTTCTGGCCAATGGGATGCAATGTTGTTAACAGTGTTCCCATGGCGACCGCAATTACCTGTAGCTTGTGTTGCCTAATATCAGTTGAAATCTTTAGCTAGTGTTATTACTAAGGTTTGGTGGTTATATTACTTAATGTCAAACAAAGTTTGGTAGTTTTATTACTACCGGTAAATGTCTAGCTAAAAAGTTAAGCTTTACAGGATTTGGTATTGGTAACTTCTTATTCAGTCGGACCAGAACAAAGGCACCGCTTGTACCGAGAGAACGGGTTCAACAGAACCAGAGAATGTGATTATGAGGGCAGGGTCGGGCCTGAGTAGCTTTTAAAAACATCTCGCTGGCTCGTCTGCTCGGTTCACACTCTCCCCTGAGCACCCAGAATAGAGACGTTTAGAAAGAGGGTATGATGTAATGCCGTCACAGAGCCACACACTGATCGCACTCCCCCCAGGGGTAGAGAGACAAAGATCTCAGGTTGAAGAGAGGGAGGGAGGGGAGATGGAGGGATGGAGAGAGAGAGAGAGAGAGAGAGAGAGAGAGAGAGAGAGAGACAGACAAAAAGATAAAAAGAGCTAAAGGAAGACGGAGAGAACAAAAAGACAGCAAGGTGGAGAGAAGGACAGAGAGAAAGGGAGAGAGTAACCCCTGGAGGGATATAGAGCATGTGTGTGGGAAGACGGAGACATTAAGACATAACACCAGAAAGAGAGAGAATGTGTGTCGCAGTCAGTGGGAGCGCAAATACGAACACAGAATAATATTGCGTTTGAGAACACTGTGAATCCCGCGGGGAAGGGCCAATACAAGGCCAACCGAACTTCAATATAAAAACTGCTAACAGAACCTCCACATAAAGGATGCTCACAGAACTTCAATACGAAACAGGCCTACAGAATACTGACAGAACTACGTCTAACAGAACTTCACTACGAAAACCGGTTACAGAACTTCAATATAAAAACGGCTTACATAAATTTGATATAAAAACGGCTAACCAAACTTTGATTTGAAACGGGCCAACAGAACAGAGGACTAACGATGAAGACCCCCGCCCCCCTCTGTCTCCTTACCTTGACCCCGTGACCCACGTCGTCGAGCACGTTGTAGTCGATGGGCTTGCGGATGTAGCGCACGGGCCGCTCGATGTTGGCCGGTGCGATGATCTTGTGGGTGCGCGCCGTGTTCTTATTGGTGGTCAGGATGCCGATCTCCCGCCGGGCCACCTTCTCCTTGTGGATGTCCACCGTCTGTCAGGGAAGCACCGCTCAGGGTCACAAGGGACACCACTCACTCACGTGGAAACATGATCAACATGCAAGCATCAAAACACACGATATCCACTCACGCACATGCAAACATAAAAACACACGATATCCACTCGCTCACATTCAAGCATCAAAACACACGATATCCACTCACATTAAAGCATTAAAACACACAAAATGCCCTATCAGCAGACATAAGTAGAGTAAAGTTCAATGTGTAGTGTGGGAAAACATTGTTTGTTTCAAATGTTAACAGAAGCGGGAATGAAGGAGTGTCATGTAAGTGTTCTTTTTTGCCAAGGGGATTTTCTATCCCACGGACAAAGGGCTACATGATAGTCCATGAAGAGGATGTGGATCCACAGCAACATATAACTATTCAGTCACAGTGAATTCAGAAACAGGTCATTAGGTAGGGGATTAGGGCATCTTGCTCAAGGTGGCCTTTCCAGGTTAGGCTGCAGGTATTGGAGATCAAACCAGGACCGTCGCACACCCCTAGCCAATATAGCCGGGGCCCCCTTGCAGGGATGTTAGCTAGCTCGTCGTGCTACAGCTGAAGGACATAATAGAATAACGCGGCTGTGCTTTTGATTACACGGGTCTTAATGTTGCTGGTAAGATCGTGGTGCGCACCAGAGGCTGCGCGGCGGGGGATCCCGGGGTGGTTATTACGTGCTACGCTGCCCCCATTCATTAGGATTTGTTAGGATTTATAGAAATATACACACTTTTGGCTACAAAGTGTATGCGTGGAATACAGACTCACTAGAAGGTATTCAATGGCTGCACATGCTTTGCACGCAACTGCTTTCTTTCTGCTTTTCAAGTGCATCCACACCACTCATTCTCCAGGTCATGCTCTCATTAAAACAGATTAAGAATCAATAGTTATCCACCACATTCAAACGAGGGAGAGGAGGAGAGGCCAACCAAAGTATTTAGTCATTTTATCCACAGCAACCTTTTGACGGTTTGAACCTAAGAGCATTTCGGCTCAGAGTGGAACCCCTTAGCACTAGACTATCCTGCCTCCCTCTTACATAACTGATGACAGAATTTGTATGCTCCAGGGTTCATTCCCGGTTCCCTGCCGTCAGAGAAGCCCTGTGTAGCCTCACTTGTTGCCAACACTTCATCTCTTCCCTGGGAATTCACTCTCAGACTCCAGGGCCAAACACGAACGTCTTTAGAGAGAAAGAAAGCGAGAAGGGCATTTTGCTTAATGAAACTTCTCTTGGGAAACGGCCAAATGCCACACACAGTGGCAGTGTGTGTGCATCTGTGCGGGTGCGTGTGGGTGTTTGTGTGTGTGTGCTCAAGAGGACAGGGCAGACCTCATCCTCTAGCTGGTATCAGAGGAGGTCTGGAACATCTACCCCCCACTCTTCAATGTCTCCTTAAGAGAGCGGCCAAGTCCAGTTCATAAAGAAGAAGGAGAGAGTTTCTCCTCCGAGCAGGGAAGAAGCCAACAGAGGATTCTATTCATACTGCAGAGATCTGGACCTCCAGGGATACTGGTCCTTTAGTGTACCCCACTGTACTCTTCTGTGTTCTCTGGTGGCTTATGTACTACTCTGTACTTCTTCAGCTTTGATACTCTTCTACTATGTACTCTTTCATACAGTGATGTTGCATCTCTTTTGTACTGTACTCCCTTAGTGTGCACTCTCTTCTATAAGATACTGTCCTCTGTTTTCTAAACATTGTACTGTACACTTACTACACTCATCTCTTATAGAGACTACCGTCTTCTCTTGCATACTATTTCCTCTTATGTACTATGCTATTATATAGAGTGCAGTCTCCTCTCTTATGTGCTGTACACGTAAAGTATACAACTATTCTTCTCTGAGAGTCAATGGTAGCATTATGTATGTGTGCCGTGTGCTCCAGATGTACACACACTTAAGTTTTGTACATACTTCATGCAGTATTGTGAAATGAATGACGCAAGTGGAGAGATGTGTACATAAGATCCATCTTGCAGTATTTATATACATTTTGGAAGATTTATGGTCACAATACGGAATGAATAAAATGTCATACAAATGTAATAGAAATGTGTATTATTTCAAATCGTATATACTAGATCCTTTTTTTCAAAATGTGAGAGAAAAAAGCAAGTTTGCATAAACTATACTGTACACGATACATGTAAAAAGGTTTATGCCAATCGACTGCTTAAATCATTGAAGAGCTTTCTCCTCCAGTACCCTGCTGAGCCTGTGATCTCCTTTAGCTTGGCCTGGACCGGCAGAATCCTATTGTGCCTTTCTTCAAAATAAGATGAGACTAGACCGCAAAGACCACAAAAAGGACAAAACCCTTCCATAGGATTACAAAGCTTCCATTGTATCTTAACATTTTTTATTAAAAAGCTAATTTTGAATGATTAAGTAAAAAGCTACCATTAGATGGCACTCTTTCTGAAAGGGATTCAAGATGTAAAGCCGGACCTGCTAATGGATTATTAATACACCAATATCTAGGCCAACCTATATCAAAATGTATTCTGATCCAAAGCTTTGCTCAAAGTGAAGAACTTGAAGGGAGTCACACTTTAGCAAATGGTTGTTTTCCCTTAAAGCTTCTTATCATTGTCCTATCTTTTAAGTGACGCTATGCAGCGCTTCATGACTGCTGTGTGACCCACTTAAGGCTGCAATTGTTTGAAAAATGGCAGCAATCATTACTATTGACAGCTGTTTCCTTCTCCATTGTGAGGCGCTGATTTTCCCTCCAAAAAATAGGAACTTTGATTACCTCATCTCCACACATTAGGGCAAGGCTTGGAGAAAAGTGGCAGTGTGCAGGTTCCATCCCCGTGTAGGAAGGTGCACTAGGTATATTTTGAGCAGAACATTGTACTGTGACGTAATGTGCAAGATCACATATGTATGTATGTGACACAAATGCATGTAGAAATCAAAATCAATCAATGAATATAGCACAAATCTACTGGCCACCAAGATAATGTATCTTATTCAGATGGCAGCCTTACACTTCTAACAGATGGTCTTAGAAGCTTTGAACAACTTAAAGGCCTTATATGGACACTGACCTTTTATACTGGCCATGGCGGTTGTACAATAGTGGTAGTGTGGAAGTGGGAATTTTCAGAACCCCATTTAAAAACAGAGAAGTTCTACCATTAACCACGGCAACAAAGGGCAACTTTCCAAAACAAGAGAGGGCTGGCACAGATGCACTGAAGCTCAAGTTGGGTGAAAGCGTCCCAGCTCTGGCAGAACGATCTCCTTATCAGACAGCACCACCCATACCAGCTGGCCAGAAAGGGAAGTGAGAAGGCGACCTTGGGCTTGGTGGGGTTACTTCCTTCCTGTTCGTTTGTTACAAAAGTATGGCATGAACTTCCTTATTTAGCAAACCTTCACACTGTCACTAATCCTGTCACTAATGACCAGTAGAGATGTGGGGGTTTGACTCCCAGTTGAAAGGTTCTCTGTTGGATCCCCAAGCAACCTTGAGGAAGATGGTCAACCCCCTAACCTTCTCTTTAACGACCTGTCTCAGCATTCACTGTTCATTTACATAAAGGCGTTCGGATTCCTAGAGATACTCTGCACTCTATCAGGTTGTGATCGTTCAGCAAGTTGTAGTTACTTCAAATTTACTTCAACAAGTTTGGTTCTCAACTTGAAAGGCTTTGGATAAAAGCTTCAGCTGAAATAAATGTAACGCCATTTCCTAAACGACTTTGGTGCTTTCAAATGATTACCTGTTAACAAGACCTATCCCAAAACACACCCATCCCAAAGATTATTTGGAAATACTTAAGGCTATTGGCTGGGAGAAGTGTAACCCCAGCCCTCCTCACAAGCAGAGGCTGCTACGCTACTGCATGAAACCAGATGGAAGTAGTTGTGACATCACAACTGGCCTTTACACCTCTACACGACTATTCTGTATCATCTATTCTGTGATTTCACTGGCAACATTCCTCAAGGAAAAAACTAGCAACATAGTCTATTGTTTACGCGTCACTTAAATAACGTCCGAGACAGTGAAACGCATGCCCAAACTAGGCAAAATCGTTTTTTCTGTAATACCCTGTCTTTAAATGGAAATGACATTTAGTGAGAAAAGCCTTTCCAGACCAACTCAGGCCTCAAGTCTTCACAGCTCTTCTCTTCTCTGAGCACTGACTGCATAACAGGCAGCCTCTTTCAAGTCAAGTCTCGCTGGATTGGCTGGGTTAAACTTCTGCGGACTAGTTTTTAAACGTTCAGCGTGTTCAGTCGATTCGGCTGGCAGTGGGTTTGACACTCTGCTCGGGTCTGAGCCTGAGAACAGGGCTTTAGTAGCGCCAGCCATACTTTCAAGTGGAGGATTCCCATTCATGCTGAACGGCCGTCGGCCCTGGTCTCCTCCCAGAACACACCTTTTGACCGGGAACCCGGATCCGTCTGTTGAGCTATAGGGGTTGTATCTCCGGAGCCAAACTCTTTTCTGGATTGGCTTACTGCACGTTCTCCCCCCCCACCCCCATTTTGACCGCCTCCGTGACCTTTAGTTGTGGCTGAGGGTTGACATCCAGAGAGTGGGGCAATTCCTCAATAAATGGTTACTATCATGATAGGATACAAGCTATCCGGGAGGTAGCATGAATAAGAAAACAAAACAAACAAAACAGACTGCATGAATACAAATTGACACGAACATCTATTCTCCTTGGCCTCGTACACACACATTCTTATCCTTGTTTTACAATATTTCCAGACACACATTTTGTCACGTCCATCTCAAAAACAAATGGAGGATCTAGGTCACAACTGGAACTGCTTTTTGCTTCCTCCTCGTCGTCGTCGCCGTTTTCCCCATCCTCCTCCACAACCACATACTCGAGAAAGGAGGAACCAAGATAAAAAAAGGACCTCTTCCACACAAGGTTTCCGGCCTGCCTTCTATAACACAGGGATGGGCGTACGTCAACACGGGTGTCACCATGACGATGGAATTCTTTCCGCCTTGCTAGCACCAACTCATAACCAAGCCGAGAGGAGAGGAAATATTTAAAGAACCTCTTGTGGACTGTGACTATGACCCGCCTGGCCCACAATGGAGGAGAACATACAAGTGGGAGGTGGGATGCAAATGGGAGTCGTAGGATGCTGGGTGCTGGCAGCATGGGGAGGTGTTTGAGAGTTGGAGATTCAGATGACCTTATCGATACCGGGGGGGAATTGTTATTCATTTAAATCGTATTTAATATTTGTAGTTTAACGTTACTTTTTATTTTATTGTCTTGCATCTTTTAGATGCCCAGCCTGAATGGCCTCATTAGACACTTCAAAACAAGATCAGCACATACAGAAGATGTGCGTGACAGTCCTATAGTTAGAACATCCACATGTCCACATACCAAAACAATAAACTTTCAATCAACAGAAAATAGATATGTATTGCAGTTGGCGTTCTGTTGCTACTACAATGACCCTTCGTGGCCCCGGCTTCTCTCTGCCATGTTTGCGGTGGGGGAGGTCAGGGGCTGGAGGTTATAGGTCAGCACGAGATGGAAGAGCTAGGGAGTCACACATTTACAGAAGAACGTGCAACACGGCACGGGTGAGTTATACGTCTGGCAGTAAACCAGGAATTGTCAAATGGCTCGGAGAGGAATTTCAAAGCCTTGAGTGAACTCAGCTTGACTACTTCTCCCTCCCGACTTAGATACACAAGTCTTAAGCAGAATTTCAAAAAGGCCCCCAGACTTTGATATGGAATGTAGACGGATGGTTTAACTTTACCACTCCAAAAACACAGAGTGACACACACACACACACAGCAACGACATACAGACGCAACCCACCCATGCACACATGGTAGTGTAGGCGTGGGCTGACGATTGGGAGAGAAAACGATGGAATATTACTAGACTAAGTCTGTAGTTCTGATGCAAGTACATTGGTATTTCAGGTTCACAAATACTTTTCAGGTGCATGGTGATAGCAAATAAAAAGCACAAAGGATTGGTCAAAGACAGATGTTTCACAAGTCAATGGCAAAAATAACTCTTGATTTGGGATCCCAAAATACCTTTGTACACA
>OOFG01085693.1:1115-15058 GCA_900323295.1 Molva molva
TTTAGTTTTTTTCCGTCTTCTCAGAATTTGCAACGTTAAATTGTGCTGTGATCAAGTTCAGAAAGGTTGAGTAACTTGCACTCAATGTTTTTGAAAATGTTGGAAAGTTGCCTTTTTTATTTTTTAATTTTGTGGGGGGGTCTGGACGGCGGGATGTGGTCCCACTGCTTTAACTGTATTTTACCCTTGTGTCTTCCTTTAGACATCTGAAGATAAGGATTAAACAATGATTTGGAATAAAACCAGTGTGGAGCACATGTCATTTGTATGGTCAGGATAGGACCTCTAATTGAGGAGCAGGAGGAATCAGGTCGAGGCGATGGTACGCTTCCTATTCATATATTGAGGTTTTCCCTGGTGTCTATGTATTCTTGAAGCTCAATGTGCTGTGCATTGTGTTTTTTGTTTTTCCTTTTCCTTAACTGCTACACTGGTCATAGGCCAGGTAGTACTTTGTAAACATGTGACATTATTCCACCTTTGTAAGCTTTTTATGGTCACATGTAATCTAAATTGTTCAGTTTTTGTTTCTTTCCCCTGGGATAGTTGAATTCCTTATAGATAGTTCCATCAATTGAGGTGTTTGGTGCTCATTGGCATTTTCCTCAAGCAATGTATGTCATGAGTGATCATAAAAAAAATGGATTAGGCCCAAATCTGACATTTATTCTAACAGTTTCCTCTGATTTTCTTCCTGGTATTTCAAGGTTTTGATTGGAGGAGTGGCTCAGTGGATCCCAATCCTTGGCGCTGGATGAGTGGATCGATTAGGGAAGGGATAGGCAAGGATGGATGCTTGGAACGGGATTCGTTTTCCAGGAATCAAATGAGTTAAGAACTAATTATGGAGTCCCAGAGCAACTTTTTTTTTGAATAGCCTATCTTAATTTTTTTTTATCGATACGGCTTTATTTACAAGGAAACGAAACAGAGGACCAGGAAGTTGGATCACAGGATGGAATCGTAGATGCCTGGTATGAGGGATATCAAATTGGGTGGTTTTGGGATGTCATTCGGGTAGTAGTTTGTATCTTTGCCTAATTTTCTTTTCTCTTAGCATTTTCAATAAAAACTTTTAAAATGTGTATTAGTCGAGTCGTTTGTTTTATTTAGAGGGTCCGTTGAAAATATTGTTGCGAGTAACTGCTGTTGCTGATAATGCATCTAGCACCAGATGGTGAAAATTATAAATATATATAAACCAAACCTTTTCAACTGAAAATGCAATATTATATACACCTTTGATCTTTTTAACATGGCCAAATAAAGGCATTTTATTCAGTAGTGACAATAACGAACCCCCATTCTGTGTTGTATTATCAGTGATGCATTGTGGGTTGAAATAAGATGCTGGCAGATGGGAGCAGGAGGAAATCGCTTACAATACACGGAGGGCGAGCTTCTCAGCCAATGAAAGGGGCGCAGCATAAAGTGAAGGGCGGGTGAGGATTCGTAGCATAGCCGACAGAGTACCTACATGGTTGTGCAAATCTGATATCATTTTAGTCGTTGGTAAATC
This sequence comes from Molva molva, assembly GCA_900323295.1. Lineage (NCBI taxonomy): Eukaryota > Metazoa > Chordata > Actinopteri > Gadiformes > Lotidae > Molva > Molva molva. The sequence continues at coordinate 2,635 of OOFG01085693.1, forward strand.
ACTACAATTGAACTCCAGACACTACAAGTATCCAAAGAGTCAGGTAAAAGGTGAGTGTCGTTTGCTTCGTAAAACGCATGCGACATATTTATGTAGTTGCCTGTCGTTTGGTTTGAATCTACCAATGGTCGATTTCTAATGGCGGTTAATTATTGTAGCTTACATTACTTAACCCATGCTATGAGTAATTATTGTTATCACTGTGTAGACGTCAGGGAGTTGCAAACGTTTCAAACTAATAAGCCATAAACCGAAGGAGGAACATCCGCTGCTGCCTCTTTAGTCAAGAGAACCTGCCTATATTGCGAAGTGATTTGGCCAAGTAATTTAACTCCACCTGTATCAAGTTTCACAGACTATCTATGCAACGCCCATGCCGCCTGGGACGAAATTATTTGAGGGAAAAGGTACAATTAGTTGCCTGGTTATGGATCATCACACATTTTCCAAATGGTCGATTTATGTCTGCGTATCCACGATCCACGATAGCACGTATGCCATTGGTTTATTAGCGGCACGTTCAGTCACCACGTGTGGTGTCGGTTTCATAGCAAAACCGCTGTTTGTTTCTCCCCAGCAGCCATCATGACAGACCGGAAAGCCGTTATCAAAAATGCAGACATGTCCGAGGACATGCAGCAGGATGCGGTGGATTGTGCCACCCAGGCCATGGAGAAATATAACATAGAGAAAGACATCGCAGCATACATCAAGAAGGTGAGAAAGGACCATATTTCTTTAGCCTACATCTAAAATTGTATTTGATTATTATTCCCATTTTCAACTCTGCAAAGGTTTTAAAGCATGGGTCAGAACTCGACTCACCTTTTCCCTTCTGATCGTTTTAGGAGTTTGATAAGAAGTATAACCCGACCTGGCACTGCATCGTCGGGAGAAATTTTGGCAGCTATGTTACCCATGAAACAAAGCATTTTATTTACTTCTACCTGGGCCAAGTGGCCATCTTGCTCTTCAAGTCTGGGTGATTTGTTGCACTGAAGCAGTGAGTTCCTCTACGTGTAACTTTAGCAAGAATGCACTGGTGGCCGATGTCTCCCATACACAAATAATGACATACCATATTTGATGCAAACCAGCCATGCGCAATTGCATGGACTTCACACTATTTAATATGTATGTTAAAGTAAGTTTACTTTTCACTAGTTGCCATTTGAATGCAACTGGGGTAGTTTTGTTAATGTTATTCAATCTAGGTCTCACAAGATTTCCCAAGCGTCCCTTGATTGTATAATGGCGGAAAGCTACAGAATGCAAGTTCTTGTGTGGCAGAAGCCGCAACGCTAGGCCCTTCCAATCGGGTCTGTTGCCTTCATCTGCTATTAAAACAAGAAAGAAATCGAATGGGTGTGCATCAGTTGAACCTCATCCTACATGGCTTATTGCCCAATATGTTAAATTAAAATGTGATGGACTGTCAGGATGACGATTGGCTCTTATTGATTCCAATACTTTCCACCCGATCTCACATCCTCTCAGAGCCTGTCAGGAAGCCTACTGCTTTACCATACACTGGATCACGTGACCTTGTAACTCTCCCAATGTACATTTAGCTCATGTAGTGAATTGGTAGATCCGAAAGCATCGCAACACTTGCAAAAACGTAGGATAGCTTTGAGGTCAGGTTTGTGTTTAACCTCCGTCTGAACGCAATTGTTGGAGGACACAAGTAAATCCTTCACATCAAAAACACTAATGTCTGTCCTGTCCGATAAAACCATGGCAAAACAATAACCAACCACCATTCAAGCGAGCGCAATGGTTTCTGGGTAGATGATACTAGTGATATTAGTTTCCTTTGCTTTAATTTTTACTGTGAACAAGTGGAAGGACCTATGCTTGGTACAAATGCATATATTATTGGACCGACAATGTTAAATTAAGTAAAACAATCGACTAGTCTTCTGGTCATTCTAAAGACCACATGCAATGTGTCCAACCTGCCCTTTAATCGATAGTGCTATCCTAATGCAGCACAGGATTAACCCTGATCTAACACACTGAACTTGATATCATTTGGTTGTCCAAACGTTAAGTTAAAGTGACAATGCACAGCGTCTGCTCGATTATTAAATAGGCCAATGTTTTGTTGGTAGTAAGAAAATGTGTTGTCTTTTGCATAAAGGACTGAATGTTAACCAAATTCATTTTTTGGTAGTCTCTTCACAGCAATGAATACAGTGTTGATTTCTACATTGTTTCCGTGAATGGACATCATTCTCATGGAGAATCTTCCCAATTAATATCAATAAAAAATGATTTTGTATCGTTTTCCTCTGGCATGTTTGTATTCTGTGTCTATAGGAGCTATTCCAATGCTGGTAAATTTGCACAACACGTGTCTGTTATTGTTCTGAAGTGTTACTGGCTTGAATACAATTGCACTTGATTACAATTATCCAGTAGGTCACGATGGAACGAAAACCGTGTCAACCCAAAATTAAATTCAACTTCAGTGCAAGACGTGTGTTGTTTTTTTGCCTTTATGTTAAATAAAAGAAGCAGAACAATGTAGTGAGTGACTGATTATTCCTGGAGACTGTGTATTACGCCCCGCTCTGTAGAGAATTTGAGATTTCTCTGAAATGGCTGGACTCCACACTATCATCAGGTTATCCACATCCTGCCAGCATATGTTGTAAAGAAAAGGAATAGAACTGGTCAATGTTGGTGTCAATCATGGAACTTATAAAACGGAATCAGTCTAGCGTTTCTTTTGGAAAGGTATAATCCTGGATAATTTGGAGGTTTCAAAGGTTTCCGTGTTTATGCAGCATTCATGTTCAGGTGGATCAGTCAGGAGGAGTTGTGCTGTGAATTATGCTGACAGGTTATCATTAGTTTATTAATTTAATCATTGCAACAACCTACCCAGCGACGGTGCAAATGTCAAGAGGAACCACACAATGGCCTACATCCCTGTCTGTCATGCAGCATTCGTAGGTTCTCACTATATTCTTGTGATCCCACTTTAGGTACGGCCTCCCCCGCAAATAAGCAACAATAGTTTTCCGCTGCTGCTAACCATAGACTGTATAAAGTCCCTAATCCTGTCGGTTTTGTACAGTCTATGGCCTCCCAGCCTGACGCCTCCACACAGCCCGCTCGCATACGTCACCCTGGCATCTTGGGGCCTTTGTCGCACCAACGGTTGTGTCTGCATGGTGCAGACCGGTGTTTAGTGGGACTAGGAGGAAATTGACCTTTCTGGTGATAGGGATGTACTGTTCATGGTTCTGATTTTCATAACCAGAAAATACTTTTACTCTGCCTCCACGTGTCATCGTTTTGTTTCAACAATTTGTATTTTTAAACGAACAAAATTATCAAATAAAAGGGAAGGTAGGGGCACAAAATTTGACTCAATGTTACAGTGACACGAATAAAAGAGTGACACGGGTGAAAGAGCCCCAGGTTTATTGAAAATAGTACAGCTTACCCAGAAGTGAGGAAATAAAAAAGGTGAAGTCTGTCAAAGGTGCACCCTTGACAGGCTTCACCTTTTTATGACTGGTGTCTCCCTGTCTAAGCCAGGGAGACACCAGTGATTGAGTTTTGACCCCGTTGTGCAGCACAGTGTAATGGATGGAGCAGGCTTGTGCCATGTGAGCGCTCAGGCCCATTCTGTAGCAACTAGTTGATTGCAGCGGTCCCACGCCGCCATTGGCCTGCAGATAATAGGCACTGCAGATGCCCTTGCTATCCAGGTATGAGGTGAACTCTGCAGAGACCAGTGGCGGACCTTTGTCAGTGGGGATGGTCTGCAGAAGGCCCCAGCGAGAGAAAGGGGAGTTGAGGAAGTTAGGGCTGTACCCTCAAAGTCGACTAGTCGAATGGGGGGACCCCCATATGCCTGTTGAGGACCCTATCTGGATCGGCTCAAACCGATGAGACATAAACCGAATTGCAAAAGGGACAAAAGCATGCATTTATTAAAAGGATACCTTTACAGCTTACAACAAGATGAACAAAAAGGTGAGATCTTGCCAAACACAACAAAAGGTGGAGAAACTACTGGCCAAATCACACTGTGGGCTGTCGGACACAGAAGTAAGTCTAACTACCCAAACAAACAGCGCCACGAGAACTAGACTACCAGATCTCTTCTAAAATACTAAACAAAAAGCAGTAGCACACGACAGGCAGAGTGACTGTGGCATGACTCCCCTTTAGAGCCTGGTCACAGGTCAGGCTGAACATCAATAGCGAGGCTCCGCCTGCTGCCTCTCCACAAGCTCTCTAGAACAAAGAAAGGTGTTAGACATTGAAGAGAGAAAGGCCAAGGCCGTCACAGCTATAGTGCCAATGTCAATCCAGCAGGAAAGCTCCTTTTTGACTCTTTTGAAGCAGGTTCCTATGGCAACTTGTGAGGCAAGCCACTCCACATATAGGTATGAACAGGGTCCTCTTCTTCCAGCTCCTGTAGAGAGACAACGTCCTCGAGGGGTGTGTGGGGCATTTAAACAATGTCCTGTCCCACATATTCAGAGCCTGTGTGTGAGATTTGGACTAAAGTGGGTGAAGACAGCGAGAAGGTTTGCCACAACATTGTCTCTGCCTGAGGTGAACCTCAGGTTGTAGTTGTACTGACGGAGGCGGTCAGATCAGCAGTGTAGTCACAGTGACCTATGGCCTGTCCTGGATGTGGACAGCAGCGCCGTCCACAAAGGTGGACGGCGAAGGAGGGAGAAGAAGTGGCCATAGAGGCAAAAGGTGTCATCTTTCACAAGCCACAAGCCACAGCGCTGTGCTGAACCCACAGCATCAGCACACGTCCGAGTCCCCACCCATAGCTCGTCCATGCGACCTAGCTGGCACACTGGGGCAGTGGTGACTGACAGTACTGAGAGAGGAACTTCAGGTAATAACCTGTCATGCCCAGTAAGGAGGCAACCCAGGTGGGAACGGCTTCCACACTGCCTGTGCCCCCACACCTTTCTGCCGCGTCAAAGGCACCGTCACTCAAACACCACTTGGGTGATTGGACATTCTGCCCACCCCTGCAAAGTCATGTAATGGTTTGCTCCCATTGGCAGGCCATGGAGTAAGTCTGGAGTGTATGCTGTGTTCATGTTTGTTTTTCACCTGTTCGCTAGACCGTTTACGATGTGTGTTATTTAGAAAAACATTTCAATGAGCAGTTGATTGCCATCTAGTTTTGTATGTGTTGGTTTGTGGTGGCAAAGACAAATGAAACGCCTTAAACGTATCCTCCGCCTTGTTCTTCACCTTCCACCTGCAGTGGTTCACCTTCCACCAACCTACCCGTTAGCCTTATCATACAGTCTACCCATAACCAAAGAGTATCTGGAAACTATATTTCCTGATATTCTCCAGACCGGAGCCTTTTTTTTCCAGCTTGAAAATAATGCTGCGTTTGAGCAGCCTGAGGATGGACTGCAGGACGAACGCTGTCAACACGTGTTGACCAGGGAATAATTAACAAACATTGACTTGACTTGTTCATGCTCTCTAGTTGAGGAAACTACCACTAGGTGGAGCTAAAGGTCTTTCCCGACCGAGACGCGAGTTCCCGCTAAAATATGAGGCGCATTTCATCCGTGGGTAAGAACCTTTTCATGGCGGAAAAGTCTCAGTTCATATCCACACCTGCCGAGACGCCCCAAAACTTCGTAGTTTTCCATATTCGTTATCCATGTAGTTATCCAAGAAATCTGGACAGGGAATAGAAGTTTGAGATTGTGATTATTGTAACAAACGAAATGCAACGCAGATGATTGATTGGTCTACTCGACATTGTAATGTTCCTGTAATTAGGGCAGGCTGTATGCATGTATCCCTTCGGCCCCCTAAATGTGGAGTTCAAAATAATTATTTAAAAAAAAAATGAAGATTCACAGACTCATAATGCCAGATCAATGTTCTTTGCAATTAAGAAATATCTAACCTTATTTCATAATAGTTACAATCGAATAGAACAACCGACCCCAGCCTGGCGCCCCGAGATGAAATGGTCTAGAACCGCCACTCGCTGTATTGCCATGGGTCGGTATGAAAAAAGTAAAGGATGGCATAGCTTTATAAGTAAACCGTACACATACACTAATAACAAGCGTCGAAAATGTCCATTTTATTTAAAACAAATCCGTTCCCTTCGCCGTTTCATCAACATTCGATGACATTTAACGGCCTTAATTACAGAGAGCCGTTCCACTGTCAGGCCAAAGCCTACTGACCTACAGATTACCACAACTGGGCCTATCTATTCGAACAGGAATCATAATTATATGCATAGTCATTTGACTTATAGGCTTTGTTGCTGCTTACTTACCGGTCACACAAGAACAAATGAGCCAAAAATCGTTACCTCCTATTTGTGGTCTACGTGCGTCCAATTCATTATTTGTGGCGTCATAAAAATGAATGCCGCCAATAGCAGCTGTGGACTTTCGAATTTAATGTTTATTAAAATAAACGGCTTATTGACCTCATATATAATACCTATTTTTGCAGGTAGCATTCTGAAATGGAAAAGGTTAACACTGACGGACCACATAGCCATTATATACGATACTAGAATAAAAGTGGTAAAGTAAGGTCAAAGTTTAAGTATTTTCCAGGCAAAATAATTTCAATGCAAATTAATCCTCAGTAGTTCCTAGTCCCACATTCCAGTACATTTACACGCTACTGTCTGGCTAACCTTCAGGCTCTCTACTTACTATAAGGAATACATGCCTCCACTCATTCTAGAAGTGCCTGAGCTCACATTTCTACTCACAGGATCTTCAGAGCCATGAGTGAAACCATAAATAACGTTACACATGAATCCAATGAAGTGTCAATGTTGACCCAATAGATTTACACTAATGTATTCCATTATTTATAAAATGGTGCTGAATTATATTAATGTGATAATATTTATTATATTAAAATCATTTATTGATATTGAATGTGTTGGCATGACAGGTATAGAAATATGTCAAACAAATGAAGCAAGAAAGCAGCCTTTTCCACAAATCATTTTTATTTTTCCCGAAACAGACATCTGTACATTCCTGGGTCAGGCTATTGTTATGATGAAAACCCTGCAGGGTGATTTTGGTTATCAGCAGGTTACTGAAATCACATGATGTTTATAAAGTCACTTGAATAATTACAGTATTGGTCATGACCATGTTAACATAATATATATAAAAAAAATATATGTTTTTATGAAACACTACTAGCTGACTCTTGGGGAAACTCAGAAGAGCTGAATAAAGATTGTGCTAGTCATTGTGGATTATTAAAAATGTCAAGATTAGCAAAAATGTATTATCTTTCTTTGGCATAATGTCAGCATGTTTTACAAACTCTGTGATCACAACCATACAAAAATTACTTAAAAATAAAATGTATCTGGATATAGGAGGCACCTGAGGAGAAAAGCTTAGTACACATGTACTAGCACAGGCAGGAGGACCTATTCTAAACATGTGTTCAACAATTACTTTACAGAGTCAAGACAACAGACCTATTATGAATTTCAGGACTGATTCAATGAAACCATCTTTGTAATTCCAATGTAAGACAAATATTTAGTTGCCTCAGGAAAGGAGGGATATGGTCTGATGCTGTCATCTTGGCCGTATTCAGAGGACCAGGAAACATTCACAGGCAGCTTCACTGTTTCAGGTTATTTGGTCCATCGCTTGCATTTTGGTCCATCACATGTTCTCCATGGCTTTCTTTCAATGGAGACATCTTCTGCACAAGGGCCTCTGCAAATGCCATTGTCACGTCATTTAACTGAGCCATGTATCATTCCTGAGGAAGCAAACAACAGACAGGAAATGAGTGCAAATCAGTGTCCATCACAAACAAACTCCCAAAGGATCAGATCATTCCTCATCCCTCCATCTCGTTTCACATCAATCACAGAAGACAGACTGTCATTACTCTCCACCTTACTTCATATCCCATGTGGCTGTGGAGACCATTTATTGGTGACTGCCCACTGAACAGTCTGTATGCTGTCAATCATTTTAAAGAGGTGTTAAAATATCTATGGGAGTGGTCTGCAACCACACCATGTGAACTAGAAATATCCAACAAAAAGTGAGTACATACAATTAATCAAATAAGCAAACTACTTTAAGTGCTACATTATAGAAACAAGGGTTAGAGAAAGAGAAAGAGATAGAGAAAGTTATTTTTATTTGTATATATCATTTGTTTATGTATATATTAACTTGTAAGGCATTATGAGTAGGCTGGTCAGTGTTTCATAGATCAATGCTCATGCATGATAGATGTTCACTGTGTGGGTGAAGTATGTTACCATTCAATAACAGACGAGTCTCAACCGGTAGGTCCTCCAGGTCCTCCAGACCTCTCAGCAGGTCCTGTGCTGTGGCCTCTCCTAATGGGCTTCGGCGCTTCCACAGCACCAACATCTTCTGCTTCTGCATGGCCACAGATCTATGTTCTGCCTTGATGTCATCCAGATCTTTGGTCTTCAGGTCCAGGTGGATGGCCGCCTGCTCCCACTCCTGTCCCAGTGTCTGGGCTACCTGCAGGAGCTGCTTCTCGGACAGATCCTGCCCTGCGGAGCGGGTTTAATTCACACGAAACTCTCGGTGATGGCGTGCAAACACGATAGTTGAGGCAAAGGGTTCAACACATTGTTCTGAATTGTTGACCTCAGAATTGAGGAGACGTTGATTAAACTCTTCTTAACCTCTGTAAACATCAAACCGTTTGTCGTACCACCTTGTCCCCCACAACTTCTCATGAATAAGATGTTTGATAGACATAGTATCTCATAATATGCTATATTAAGTCAACTTTTCCGTAAAAATAAGAAGTTTCTCGTTATTGTGTTATACTAAGTCATAACAAGTGACATAAGATGGTGATGTGTTCCGTCTTGGGCCAGCCCGTTGTCTGTGCTCATATCCTAAACTGGCCCGGCTCGGCACGGTTCGACCTGGCGCGGCTGGGACTTACATTTCCATTACAACCCGGCTTCCCGCTTGAAGGTGTCTTTAACCGATGACGTGCTTGTCTTGAGTCGATGACACAACACACACACTTTATTGCCTATTTATTTTTATATTATGGCCTACCGTAAAATCGGATTGATTCGTTGAAGACGCATTTCATATATTTGGGTTGTTTCAGACGGACGGCGACACACACAATGATATCCGCGATGATGACTTCAGTTCGACGTTCGATATTCCCACTTTTTTGTTTCCTAATCTCAATAGCTCATTGAGAGACGATTTATTTCAGATAAGTCCTCTTTACACATTGGACAAGGTGTAGAGTACACATATTTCCCCGAGTGCCACATCGTCAAAGTACCATCACCGCGGTGCGCTTCAGTAACCTTTTTAATGAGGCTTATAAAGCTATAACGAACGACTAGTAAAGAATCCAGCTGTTGAGAACTCCTGCCATACTCTTCGTGCATGGCGATGCGTCTCATTCACGAGAACGCAGTTTATTGTATTTTTATAGGTCTATATTCCTACAATTTAAGAGACAACTTCTCGCGCTGAACAGCAAGCGGGGCTGCATCAACAATGTTTGGAGGCCTACTAGTCGGCCCAATGTTTTAAGTATAGGTAGGTAGGTATGTAGTGCTATGCGTTTAAAAGGTGCAAAACAAATCCGTACGTAGACCATATAGCCCAAGTAGCCTACTTACAACAACACAAGTATTGACAACGACCCTGATCGTTCGTTCAGATATTGGGTTTCCAGTTCAGATCAATAATTCTAAAAACCCACCAGTTAGGCATAACCTAATAGTTACGCCGAAATGTTCAAAAGTCAAAAGTGTTTTTCCCTTGCGGATAGTTATGATAAACTCGGCTTACCTTCCATAGTTTATAGTTACGTGGCTTCGCGCCGATTCCATTTACTTTCGTTTTCCCCCACACACTTCCTGAAGTGTACCTGCTGGTTTTTTGTTGGTGGACATTTTTTATTTTCCATTACCAATTTCTATGACACTCGTTTCATGCATGCAGATTAACCATCATCAACAGTTTATTGGGGAGAATACAACTGTTTCGTATCATTTTAATATGAAGAGCTTTTGTCTAAACGTGATAGAGACCTACAAAGAGGTTTTGAGGCACCCTTCCATAACTTGCTGATATATTACAATATTCGGCTTCCATCTGCTTTTATTTTTTAGTTGCAGGCTGACGCGAAAACTAAACCAATACAATATTGGCTATATTGGATACTTTGGTGACGTCTTTACATTATAGTCCTTGTTTCAACTTGACAATTGTTCAAAAACAGTTGCCTATTTATTAATACAAATGTTTTGCATGATCCGACACAGAAATATTTCATTTAATAAGGTATAGAAATATGTAAACAACAATTGAAGCAAGAAAGCACCCTTTTGCACAAACCATTTTTATTTCCCCTGTCAAAGTAAATCAGGAGCAATGGGGACGGACTGAAACCCTGCAGGTGTGGTATTGGTTATTGGCCAGTTTATGAAGTAAATTGACTGCCAATATTACTTACACGTATTTAAAAAAAAATCCACACATAAATAAAATACAGTTTTGTGACGTGAAAACATAAAACATACACTTTAGTTATGATTTGTAAACAGCAAATCATATTCACATCTGAATATATATCCTGGTATATGACTGGTAACCGGAAGGTTGCTAGTTCGATGCCCGGCTCCTCCTAGCTTAGTGTCGAGGTGTCCCTGAACAAGCCACCTAACCTTTACTCACCCCGACGAGCTGGCTGTCACCTTGCATGGCTGACACGCCGTCAGTGTGTGCTTGTGTGAATGAATGGATGAATGTTAGGATATATCGTAAAGCGCTTTGAGTGGCCACTGGTTAGATAAGCTCTATATAAATGCAGTCCATTTACCATTTGCGTTAGGAAATCCATTGCAAATAATTAAATAATTAAGATTAAATAAATCTTTCTGTTTACAATTATTATGCACCCTGCACTTATAATATATATATTGATACGTATTATATATTATATATTCAAATTCAAAACAACTTTATTGTTCCCTTTTTGCTTGCAAAAGGCAGACATTTCTCTTTGACTTGCATGTGCAGAAATCTGCTATTGAAAAGGGTACATTAAATCACATCCAGACAGCACCCATTATTAAACCATATATATATATATATAGATATAGATATAGATATAGATATCTCTCAATAATTTATTTGAGGACTTTTGTCTTTTTACTATGTGTAGAGGACCGGAAAATTGTTTATTTTCTAGTTTTGAGGTTATTGAAAGAACATTGAATATGAAGAATACAAGTGAAATACACTATGCTTGTGATAAGCAGAATAAATATGGCGCTCGAGTTGAAAACACACTAAACCCGTGTCTGTTCCTTACTGCCTCACAGTCATCCCAGGGCTGTTCGGCAACATAAATTACTGGCCCAGGTACCCCTAGAACTGAGGCCGGTAATATATGCACTTATTTACCACAATAATTTCTTAAATACATTGCTAATAAACTTGGACATGAATAGCAAGTCCAACTGTTTGTCTGCGCCCGTTCCTCCGTGTTGGCATATAATCTCCACCAAGGTTTTCCGTGGTGCTTGGGGATGCTCCAATCGCTCTGAGAAAGGAGTACCGATGTTCGGTTCCCCACTGACACCTAAGGAGAACAAAATCGTTGGCTCAAAACAGCAGGAGCCATCGAACCATAATCTAAGATTACCCTGACAAAAGATATTTGAGACCAAACTGACACCAACATTGGGAATCTTAAGGAGGATTGGTTTATTAAAAATGAGGAACATGAAAAGGCTTGACAATCCAGGGAGTTGAGACTCCTTAGGTGCAGGGTGAGGGTGCTGTCTCATTGCAGTCTTCAGGCTGCCTTGAAGCCCCCTGTGGTTCTTGTGCTGAAAGAGAGAGAGAGAAAAGACAGAGGAGAAAGGGTTAGACACACCTATATAGGCTTGGACGGGGAATTGCCTTAGAATATGAGGTGTGGTCTTTGTTCCCCAACTTAAGTTATGGAACTTCATTAATTGTGATCAACAGCTTTTGCTGCTGATGATTAACAAAGTATAACAAGTGGCATCAGTTACTGATGTGATGTGAAGTTGTATAAAGTTCTTGGTTGTTACTAATATACACTAACAAGATGACCTACATAATACAGTTTTAGAATATGTTTACTATGATTACTTATATAATACAGTAGTATAATACTTTTAGTATTTAGTATGATTCCCATTAAGCATAGTATGATGGATTTATATATTTTATTATTTCAAGACGTTATCTATTTTAAACTTACCTTGTGTTTTCAATCTCACGTAGCTCTTCCAACCTCTCTCTCTCCCTTTGCCATCCATCCAAAATCAACTGAACTGCAACATAATAAAGACACGTTTTAGTCAACAGAATCACAAAGCCTAAAAAAA
>OOFG01085695.1:0-15649 GCA_900323295.1 Molva molva
CCGGAGGTGATGTGGACGCCGCCGCCGCCGCCGCCGCCCCGGCTCCCGCAGCTCTCGGTGTGGTGGTACTGCCACGGAGGGCGCTGGAAGAAGTCCAGGACCCGCAGGATCCTCTCCTCGCCGTAGACCTCGTGGAGGAAGAAGGTGACGGCCAGGGAAGGGTAGCCTGCAGCCGCAAAACACAGCACGGCTCAACGCAAGGTCTGCTGCGAGGGTGTTGTGTTTGATCTGTGTTACGACGGCCCTCCGGATGTAGATGTATCTCTATCAATATATATTTACATCTTTAAAGATATACTAGATATAAAGTGCTGATTTACATTTCATGTGAACTGTTATTAAATGAACAGACCTTAGTCATATATTATTAGTCATTATTAGACATTAGTCATATATTTTCTTTAACATCCAAATTGTTAGCATTTGTGTGCAAATGTGGAGATAGCACAAACAAAAATGTCATTCATATAACGTATTCATATATATATTTTTTTATTTAATAGCAAGACAACTAATAGATCCCTCCTACCTGTCAGGGGACCAAGACGGGATGGGCGTGAGTACTCGCGGAGGGGAGACGCCCTCTCAGACACATGGAAGACGCGGAGGCTGGGGCAGAGCCAGCGGAGCAGTTGGTCCACGGTGTGCTGGAGGAGCAGAGAGTCTCCGGGGTTGGCAAGAAGGTGGAGGTTCACCAGAAACACCTGCTGCTGCTGCTCCTTCAACCGCCTGGCCCTCAGCTCTTCTGGGGGGGGTAAAACAAACACTCATAGAAACAGCCATGAAGCACATTTGCTTGCTATCGATTCAATTTGATTATGAAGCCAGGAACCATACTTACTGGTGGACGATGGCATTTTACTGCAATCTGATCTAAAGAGGAAAATATTATAGGGTGTTATTGCAGAGTCTAGAGAGTATTAAAGTGGACGCATCCCTTAATAAAAACAATGCAGTGAACATATATTGTCACCATCTTGTGGTTGGTTTGGAAACTGGCCGTGGTCACCATGACAACACAGTATCTTTGTTGCCAAATGTGTAAAAGGTAAATAATGCGAAAAAGGATCAACTGTTGTAATATTATAGCAGAGACATTGCGTTTTGAAAAGGCAGAATAACCAAAGCAACGTTGATACAGAGACACTAAACACAATCATAACAAACAGATGAAATCGTACTGCTAAACTTCGCTAGCGTTAGCCAGCACTCGGCTAACTTACTCGGCTGTTTCAGCTCCCGAGTCCACGTTTTCATCATCAATTTCCTTAAACAAATTCGCTCTTCGTATCATTGTCCGAGGAAACAGGACATTAAGTTGCGTCCTTGGAAAACCTACAGGGGTGTGAGAGTAACATTTTGCAGCGGCTCCCCCCGTGAAATACAATGCATCCCATTTGGTTTTACAGACAACCAAGGCAGGCTGGGTCTGTAGCTTTTCATCGCCCCTCAGTCCAGACCGCAGAGTAGCGTTTCAAGTTGGGCCGCTGACGTCACCAGGCAAACACGCACCGTTAGGTTTATTATCCCGGCAACAATTTATATATGGGTCAATCAACAAAACCACACAGCTTTTTCTCATTGCGATGAAATCCGACTAGTAAAAGCAATGGTATTCAAACTGTGTAATCGGGAAGTAGATTTTTTGGGCATTTTAAAGCCAAAGCCGGTTATAATAAAACAGCAGATGGCAGACGTCTAACAATATGAAAGGACAAAGGAGAGCCCAGAAGGGTTGAACAGAATTTTAAGTCTAACGTTTGTGGACGAATGGATGGGGGTGTCTAAACCTTGAATATTGAGGACATAATCTGTTAATGCCTTGAGAGCATTAACTCCTGTCAAAGTTGATTTTCAGCGTTGTTTTTCACAAGGTCAGTGTTGGATGAGGTACGGCACATTGGGGCAATAATAGGCCTACTACAAATGATTGGAATATATCGAGCAACACTGTATTGCCTACTGTGTGTGTGTGTGTGTGTGTGTGTGAGAGTTAAAAAATAAGAGGGTTATTTATAGATTCCTGAATCCTGGTCAAATCAAGATTCTTATTCTTTTTTTTTTTTCTTTCTAAGAACAAAAACTTAGATTAATTTTCTTGAACTAATTGGAAACGTAATTATTTTAGACCTAAAACTGCAAATGTGTAGCCTTCTTCTTCATGCTTTGGTCAAAAAGCACTCCATGACTTCATTTATTCTACATTTAATATGATGAAAACAAGGCCCTGTACACTCCACCTTTGCAGTGAGTACAATAACAATTATTTTACAATTTGTACACATTAAAACATGGCGCTAGATTCGTTCCATCCATTCCAAATGCAGCTAAGAATGGCAAAAAAAAGTTCCATTTGAATTCTGTAAAGGAGGGACGTTCCAGACAGGAGAGTCTTCTGGGCCGTTGTGGAGCCATTATTCCAGCAGAGTAGGTGATATTGGAGACCACACACCACTTATAGAGCATTAGGTCATTAGCAGCCCCAGCCCCATTGCCCCAGTATGATAGAAAGCATGCCATATACCTACAGCTCTCACTACCACCACAAGTGGCAAGAATTTGGATTGGAATTTGGCATCAAATATTGGACTTGCATGAGGTACACTGTTAGCCAGAAACGGAAAAAAACAAAAAAAAACAGACAAATCACTTGGAAAGTCTACATGAATTGAGCTATCTCCTTGGAAGTAGTCAACATTGTATTGCAATGCTATTTTAACACAGGTCTGTACGGGTGTGCAACTTTTCTTCTTGAAGTTAATAAAACCCCAAGGAGAATGTGAAAACGTGTGTTGATAACTTGCTAAAGCCATCGTGGTGCCACAAAACACAAATGTAACACATCTAACATCAACATTTAAAACGTGGGGTGGGTGGGAAATTTGTATATTTTCACAGCCTCCACAAAAGCCCCTTTCCTCCACAACATCTCTTATATTCACCCTGCCTGTTCCTCTTCCATCAACAGAACAGTAGATTAAGTGGCAGACCCACTCAACCAATTATCTCAAAAGGCCACATTAGAAACATGACTGTAACGCAGCTTTATCACCTTGACCTTCAACTCTCTTGGCCAATAGCTTCAAACTATTGTTGGAAAGTTTTCGGGTCTGTCGAATGATTTAGTTTTGCTTACACTTTTAATGGAAGAGAACAAAACCAAAATAAAAATAAAACAGCTTCTCAGTGTTTCCCAGAATCAATGATGAAAGCTCTTTTTCGAGTTCATTCAACCACATAGCAGTCCACAGAAAAGAAAAGGCTCTCAGTTTCTCTTGATTTGTCAGTTGATTCTTTTTATGCTACATAGGTATATACTTTGCGGTCCTCTGGCGTTCGTGCTAAATATTCCCTCTCAATCAGTCCTTCAATGCGCTTCTTGATGACTACAGGGCTAGGGAGGAATCGTGCTCGCAACTGTTGCGTGACCTAGGCAGAGAGAAGGAGAGAGCAGACAAAACACATTCAGTATTCATATCGGAATAATTATTATCGTTATTGTTGACGATGATTGATCATCGATAATTATTTCCTTAAGGTTATTGTTGCTGTTTCAGGATACCGACAACGTTTTCGTAAACGTATGCAAACGAAGGCTACGTCTACATATGCTTTTGCAAAGTGGAGCCAAGAGAGTGGGTTTACTGACCTCTGCTACCAGTATGTTGTGCTGCATCTTCTTTCTGGACTTCATGATGCGGACAATGGCGGCTTCTATCTCATGTTTCCTGTCGTCGTCCACTTTCTGCCGCGTCTCCTTCCTTTCAGGGTCTGACTCCCCTTGTTTAGCTGCCACTAGGAGTCACGACGACAAGACGACAAGAGAGGTCAACACCCGGTCTTAGCTCCATATGATAAAATATGCTGTCGTGGTGAAACAGCAGGTGTTGTAAAACCTTCATACTTTTATAGTTGGACCATACATATTATCACATTTATAACAAAAAGAAATCATTGCATATATACAACCACTTGTTCTGATACCTACAGCTACTCTGCAGTTAGTCTTCTTGTCTTCTTTTTAGAAACTCTATCGTGGAATGTGCATGTCTTTATATTTTCTGTAACTGTCCAATTTTGCGTGGATGCTTTGATTGTTCTCAGCCTCACTTCTAAGTCGCATTACACTAAAGAGTCTTCTAAATGACTAAACGGATAAACAAGACAGCGTTGATGCATCGCCGTGGAGCAGTCAAATCTACCTGTCTGGATCTTGACTCTGTGAAGCTTGGAGGTGAACTGGTCGTTGACTGTAAACGCGTGGCCGTTCTCAATCTCTTTGGACTTGGGCTCCTTGGTGAGCACCCTCTGGGTGGGCTTCCCGCAGGCCAGCGACTGCAGCGCCCGCACCAGCTCCCTCTCTGGGATGTCCGTCTCCTGCTGGATCTCCTGCCACATTGGGAGGACGCAATATCTGGATATCAGTAAAGCTGTCGGGTTGAATACATTGATAGCATCGAACCCTGGTCACTGTGGTCCATGTGCTGGCAGTATGCACATGAAGCGTCTGCCCCGTACCTCAAACGTGGACTTGTCTCGGTTGTTGAACAGCATGAGGATGGTCATCTGGAAGGTGGACACCTGTAAGATGTGCTTCCTGGTGTTGGAGCCAGTCACCTGGGCACCTCCCACGCCGACCTCTGACCCGTCCTCCTTGAGGAAATGGGAAACCCTAACTCAGTCATCAGGTCTTTTTTGAGTCTTTCCTCAATTGTTAAAGTGCAACTGGCAGGTTTGCACTCCCAATTTATCAACGTGTGGGGAGAGTATGAAAGAAGTGTAAGGACTATATTCATGTTGGGCGGCTTAGAATTACAACTAGACTCATGGACAACATCTTAAAGGTCCTGCCCTTTTCTGACTGAAGAGTAAATCCATTGAATCCATTGTGTTTTGCAACGTGCGTGTGCATTTCTTCCTGATGTGAAGACAGTGTCATACAGGTGACAGACACACACCTTTTTGATTGGTCCATAGAAGGTGGCGTTGAGGTCCGCAGAGCCCATGTGATGCTGCAGTGTGAGTTGTCTGCCGCTGTGCTTGGCAAGGTAGAACCTACAGGACGACAGACCATTAACACGCAATTGAACCTAAATACACTCCATGGATGGGAAGGATTGTTACCTTCCCATCTTGAGGACCCAGAGGGAATAGCCATTATCCTAGTTATGTGGGGTGGCGAGGTAGCTCACTAATTTGGAATTAAATTCAATTAAGAGTGGTTATCCTTTATTTTGAAACCAAAAACCCACAGATGGGCATGCAGTTCCATTTCATTACTTCCTAATTGCCACTTTGCATCTAGCGAAAACAAAGTTGTTTGTGACGTCCGTGTTGCCAAAAATCTTTCCACCAGCGGTTAGATAACAGACTGACCTTCTGAAGACTTCAAACGCGTGTCGTGGCGACGGGGGGATACTGCACTTTGGCGTCGCAGACTGCGTTGGCCAATACCCCGTGGTCAGCACCCGCACCGTCAGGTCCACCCCTCCCAACGACACCTGAACTCACACACACACACACACACAACATTTTCATGACCTTCTGGGACCGGCACACGATACACATACGACGCACTCAACCTTGAACTGGGACAAGCCACACAGAAAAGCTAGAGATAGCTTTTCTAATAAAACAAAAACATAAGTTTAGCCAGGGTTTGCATGTTTATAACCAGTCAACATAATCATGTGAGTGAGGACTTGGTTATAAAAAGGGACTAGGAACGGATGGAGGTCAAAGCGTTGTGCGTTGTCTTGTGTATCGCGCTACAACACGGAATTGCTGTGGTAGCAGTTCAGAGCACGCGCAAGCGCGAGAGATTCATATAGTTCAGTGAAATGTCAAGTCGTGGGACAACCACTGCCTAGGGAGCACAGGTGAAACAAAAACTGCTATGAAGAGGAAAAAAAGAAGAAAGGGCTGCACTCCAACAGAATACTTTAGTCCGATAAGCGTTTTCTTACCCCTGTTGTCTGTAAATGTTGCCTGAACTCGTCCATGGTGGTGTTGGAGATGCTCATGTCCCGGAACATGCCCTCCAGCTTGGAGGTGAACTGACAGCCGCACTCCGTCTGAGGCAGAGATAAAGGTTGAGAGTGAGAGGAGGCCAGTCGCACAGGAAAGGTCATTCAATCTTGTCATTCAGGATGCGAAACACCAAGAATAAGAATATAGCTATTATTATTCGTTATTGCAATCCATGTGGCAAACGCACAACTCAAAACAAGTGGGTTATGGACTATAGGTCCGTTAACGTTCCAGGGCACACAAGTTTTCCTCTCCTCCTCACCTTGAGCTTGGAGATCATGTTCTTCTCAGAGTCGTCCGAGACGCTCTTGTTGGTGAGCAGCCGGCGGGCCAGGTGCTGCTTGTAGTACCTCTCGAACACGTCCTTCTCCTGCATGAACCGGAACAGCACCATGGCCTTGTCCAGGATGGACTCCACCTCCTGTTCCGTCAGCTGGACACGGTTGCAGACACAAGTGGAGTAAGGACACAAAGCAATGCATGTATTGGAATGTTTCAAAATGTATTTTCCAGGACTGTGAAGATGGACAGGAACGGGGGCTGAACGAGAGAGGGAATGGGCTGATAGTAGCATAGAACCACAGGTTGGAACCATAGGGCATATTGTCTTCATAAGCGCACTCGTATATATGTAACAAACTAATTATTTGCAACCACACACGTTATTTGCTGCATTCCACTGTGAAACTTACCATTTTGTTACCATGTCGTAGACCTTTACAATGTGACAAAATGACGCAAACTGTTGACTGAAGGTTTTGCAGTCGAGAACGCTCACCCCTTTCACTCCCTTCTTCAGCTTGTCGTCGATGAAGAGGGACAGGTACTCGGGCGAGCGGGAGTTCAAGTTGAGGAAGTACTCAAAGTCACCGGCAATGGTCTGTTTGAAGAGCCTGTCATTGTTGAACGACTCTTGGAGGAAGCGGTCGAAGCGCGTCTTCAGATCCAGCAGGCCCTGGCCAAAGTAAAGAAGAAATAGAAATCCACTGCGGTTAGAAAATGAGTGATAAGACAAAGCCATAGTGAACATGCAAATATGTTTTCAACTTGCTGCCCCCTAGTGTGAATATGTGGCTCTGCATATTCCTATGCAATGCTTCTTATAAGAGTTGATAGACAGTCCATCACTGTGCGATGCTGCATCTCCCAAACCAAAGCGAACGGATACCGTTAGACATAGATAATGCTTCTATGGCAGGAGAATGTCCCTCGAGGGCTCCCTTACCTGGATGTAGTCCACAGGATTCTTGCCCTCTCCTTCCTCCGACACCAGAGCCTTGCCCTGCTCTCTGAGGTAGGAGCTCATACACTCACACATGGTTTTCAGTCCATTAGGCACCCTGCTGAACAGCTTATACATGCACGCCAGGTCTGCGGTCACACGTGCACACAGATTGCATTGGTATTAATAGATGAGAAGAGAATCCAACGGAAACCAATTACTGGCTAGAGAACATGTTGATGTGAAACTTTTTTGTGAATATCGAGCCAGCCCTGAAGTCATGACTCATAATGAGAAACAATGGGAGACAACTGCAATAAACCAGGAGACATGGGGGATCTACAGAATCAGACAAAAGCGGGTCAGGCTCCACCAACCGACCTTCCGTCTTGCCGTTCTTCAGCATGTGGACCAGGCCCGAGTTCTCCATCTCCACGATGGTCTTCATGTGTTTGGAGATGAGCTCCCGCTCCACCACCTTGACGATGGGCTCCTCCGTCGTCTTGTCCAGGCAGTGCATGACGCGCTCGATTTCCTCGTTAATCCGCGCCTCCACCTTCTTGATGTAAACACTGGCACTGTTCTCCGCTAGGAACTTCTGGCTCTCCATCTGGCGGGGGAGGGAGGCAAATACACAAATGTGATGAGTTCTAGGTGATGAGCAGAGCTCTTTAAATAAGGCCATCTGTGTGCTTTGAAGGTATGAGTCATATACTCATCTCCTTTTTTTTTTTTTAAACACACAAACCTGGAAAAACTCTGCGGACATTTCTAGGAACGGAGCCTCAAAGTCTTCTTCGTATACAGACCGTCCCTCCAGGCCGAGGATCATTAGCATTTGGCAGGCGTTCCTGATGGCGCCCCTGGAGGAAAGACGATAAACACCATCAGTAATGTATAGCCATTACCAAAACGGGAATCGTTTCTGTTCTTCTGACCTTGCGGCCACACAAACAACTGAACAGTAGCAGTCAACCCCTATATTGGTACGGTTGCAAAACACCAAGAGTCCCAAACTGAGCTGAAAAACAATGGTTTTGAGGGGGAGGGGGGCTGGATGGTCTTATGGTGGAAGGATGGTACTGGTATCACTCCCCCATGTGCACGGTTGACACCACCATCGAGGTAATGGTAATTACAGCCTAATTAGCCTATATCAAAGTGCAAGAACTTGCATGAAGGCCTGCTTTTTTCAATTAATACAATGCGATTCTTGCACTGAAATTAAGCATTTATTGATAGCCATATGCTAACAGTGATTTTTAAATAGTTGCTATTAGGAATAGGCTTGGGCGGTATCTATTTTTTCATACCTTTCTGACATTTCACCGGGGTATATGATGGTATTCATGTAAAAATAATACAATAATAAAAACACGTAATAGCTGAGCTGCTGGTGAGAGAAGTCATTGCAGCATGTATGAAATTGTCGGGCCTACAATGCTGTCGGTCAAATTTGGAATTTGCCTTCTTAGAATAACTAAGCGATATCAAGTCTTCTTTACCTGCTGTCTACTGTTGTAGAGCTAGCGGATACACTTCGTAACAGCGATGTTAATGTTACATCCATTGGGAATATTTTGAAACGTGAGACGTATTCGGGTTAATGTGTTTTAGTTTGGCTATTGTTGAGGGCAGAGTGCTTTGTAATTTGCCTATCGTGTCGAATTATTGACCAAACGATGGCTCTACAAAGACTAGTGCTGCTGCCCCACCGTCTCCTCTGCAGGCATAAACCGCTAATCACACAGGACTCATACTGGTGATCACGTCTGTAGTTCCACGCATCAGATCCCTGTAATTCAGAGAGTGAATATCTGTTGAATATCCAATATCTTTCTAACTTAAAAAAAATATATACTTTCAAACTACATAAACTGCTATTGAGATATGGGATTATTTTAATACACCACCACAGTAGCGCTGTGCGTCTATACGTGCCACTTTCAGTTTTGATGTCGGGACGTTCCGGGCAGGTGGTCATTATTGTATCTTATTGTAAAGCTCCGCCTACCAGGGCCAGCCACTGAACGTTGGGGAACCAACCTTTTTCAGTCTCAACAACAATGCAATGGCAAATACTTTATTTTGGACTATTTAATTATATATCCTGCCTCAAAACTTAAATAGCCTAAATACTTCATAAGATGAAGTACAACTTTTTTTATAGCAAGTTGAGCGCCTGTATTTTTGACGTTATAGAATCCTACCTTCGGTATTTCTAAACACTGAAGATATTTATACCGCAATACCACCCAAGTCTAATTACTAACTTCTATGGACCATCATCCAGCAACTGAACAACAAATGATCCCGTCATTGATCCCGTGCTCCGGCTGATTCTCTGCCCACCTGTCGACCACCTCGCCCTTCCTCTCGCGGGCGATCATGTCCAGCAGGGTCTGCCTGAGGTGGTCTCGGATGCAGCCGTAGCGCACCACCTGGTCCCTGAAGATGATGAGGCCCAGGTTGTACACGTTCTCCACGTTGTTCTGCTGCACGTACACTCGGTCCTGAGGGCAGGGACACCGGGAACCACAGAATGAGCGTCTCAATTGCTATTCAGTGTTTTCTATTTAACTTCAACCGTCACTCACCATGTACATGAGTATGTCCCTGATCATAACCATGGCTGTCTGATGGTCATTCCAGGCCTGGTTTAAGGTCTGGAGGAAGTTATTGTTCAGAGAGTTGAGGACATCTTCCCGTACCTTAAGTGGAAGAACATTTATATTATTACACTATGTGGTTGTAACACACACACACACACACACACACACACACAGTTAACTTGCCGAATACATATATCAAAAGTCACAAACCCCCTCTGCAGAAAGGTCACCGTTTGTCATGATGTGAACCCTTCAACAGGTACCACCCCTTTACCGTACATTATAAAGATTCATATACTTTTTATTACAACCTTTACTACTCCGAGCTGCAGTCAAGGCCAACTTTTCCCTTCCAGCTAGTGCCCTTTTTCAGTCCATTACTGTCCAACGGCTCTGACAGGGGAAATATAGTGCGACTCTCTACACATCCCCTGAGAGCCAGACCCCATTCCAACTTGCTTGCCTTCTTGTACGTGCTGTACTTTTATGAACGGGCGGCCTTCTCTCCCTCTCCACTTTCCGTGTACATACAGACTTGATAAAGAAACCACTGCAGAGTGACTCAGCACTGTGAACGCGGCGTCGGAGACTCTAAAAGGGCACGGCTGCCTCCCTCCGTCACCTCCTACTCCTCCTCCTCCTACACCTGGAGGTGGTGGTGATGCATCATCACCTCACGCTTGCTCTGTCTGGCCAGGGTAAGGTGTCACAGGTGTTGGGTGTAAGCGTAGTGGAGAGGTGGCGGTGCACCCGTGCCAGGCGGGTAATCGGAGTCTGTGGTGTCTGTATATTTTAGAACTTGGAGGCGCGACTGTGGAATGTGACTAGCGTTCCGTTTGTTGCATGATTTCATTTCTAAGCCAGGGTTTGGCGGCTTCCAGGGCGTCACACGCTATGAACGGTTCCTCGTAACACACATGCATACATACATTTTATAACCCACTTACTTATTCTCATGCCATAAGTAAATGGTGTGAACATGGCGGGGGGGATGAACTTTCAAACCGAACACGCATAAGTGGCCACGACAGGGTTTGAACCCAAGACCTTCTTACTGCGAGCTTACATACGTTCTAACCAGTTACGACATCACTCATCACTGTAATTCCTAGACCGGATTGACCACCTGTAATTTTGCCTTCAAACCAGCAAAAACATGTTTTGCAAACTCTGTGAATCACGTTTAATCCGCAGGCAGGAAAAGAGAAAAGAAAATGTGTGTTCTTGTGTGTTCCTGCTTTGTAAAAATATCAATATTGAAATCCTTTGAGGACTGATGTGTGGTGGCCTTACTTTGTTGATGAGATGCTCCGTCACCACTTCCCGCAGGCCCGTGTAGAGCTTCTCCCCATGCTTGTGGAGCACCATGGTGTAAGCATTCCTGTACAGCTCCTCGAAGCTCAGTCCACTGTTGTTCTTCCTCTGGATCTCCTGGATGGCGTTCTTCAGAAGGTCCCAGATGTTGTTGACATACTTCTCATCCATGGTCATCTGCAGCAGGGGCCGGCCAAGAAAAAACACACAAAACAAGCGATACGAGTGAGAAATAGAAATAATTGTTTGCAGTATTTTCGCCCCAGATAACGCACCGTCCCCCCGTCCCCCCCCTCTCAATCACAGATGAGGAAACAAATAGCCAAAAGTAATCACAAAACAATCGCAGTGCAAGATATTTGATTCATATTTTCCTTCTCTTACCCACGATAAATGGGTTTTGTGGAATTACTTTAGCCATCTATTATGTAGTGGTTTGGTGTTGCCTCACATTTAAAGCAATCCCTCCTCCATTGAGTCTGAAGTAACTGATGAGGAAATACCCAGTACCACAATGTGAAAACAAGCATCTCAGTAAATGCTGCCTCCTCTTACCAAAGCATATACTGCATCTTCTCTTCGCTTTCACACAACTCACAAAACACATCTTTGCCAATGTGTAGCAACATAACTGATCATGTTGAAGTAATATTATGTTCTGAAAATATATATATATATATATATTAAATGTAGACCCAAGTTGTGTGCAAGGAAAGCCCATGGGCCAACTAACCCGTTTCTCTTTTCAACCCCAGAATAGGCTGCATTATTTGGACAATGGCTACTTATAACAGAACAATGTGCCGGTACAAGATGGATTCCATGTCCATACTTTGTCATGTTATCGAAATGTCGTGTCGTGTCTTGAAATGACAATGGAAAGGGCAGACCTGTGAGAGAAATACAAATTACCCCACGGATATCACATCCACAATTAAATCTGCTTAATGTGCTCATGTTCAATAAGCACTAAAATAACACCTTGGGCGAGTTGAGAAAAAAAATATCAGTTGGATACCATTCAAGAATTACACAATGTATTAAAGATCCTTACATGTGGTTTTATATTTGATTGGTTGCTTAAGAATCTCTATGAGGTGAGTCAACAGATAATGACAGCTAAGTATGCCTTCAGACATAAACAATAGCTTGTTTTAATCCTCTCCCTCAAATATTTTAGACCAAATAAGGCAAACCCAGTATTATATTTTCAGATAACAAAGTCATATTTGACTATTTGGCCGCAATAATTTATGGGTGCTATTTTGCCACACTTGTGTAAGCCCAATCTTTTCTTATACATCGATACTACCACATTAGCTACAACTAAGCCTTCCTTACGGTATTTCTTTATATTATATCCCATTGATCTAATAGATTGTGTTGGATACAGATAATTCATTCCAGAAAGAGACGGGGTTCATTAGTATTTGCGATTCTAATGGATGAAGGTCCTTTAGTCATCTGGACCAAGAACAAACAATTGTATAACAACACAAGCCCTTCAGTGGCACTTTTGTTCTATACTTAACTTAATAGTGCATGCTTACTTACAGTCCGGTTCTTAAATGTACATTTATGTATTTAAAACAACAAAATATGTTTATAATAAGGCTTTGTTGAATGCTCGATTCTCTGTTCTGTTAGTTTTATGAATAGCAGACCACTGCTATACATAACATGGTTATGTATAGCAGTGGTATAGCATAGTATAGCATGGTTGCTATGGTCGTAGTTCTGATCAAAGACTCTGAAGGACCTGGATCACATCAATCTGCAAATCCACAGCAGGAAGTAAATGTCAATATCAATATTACCAAAGAAGTCTCATTTACCTTGTCTCACTTCTCCATCAATGGAAATGTTCAGTTTAACGCCAAGTAGGCTAATCTTAAAAAGACTAGAGTTTAAGTTGTTTAGACGCAGTTGCAATCGAACAGACAATTTTTCTTAGTGGAAATCATTATTAAATCAATAAAATCGTTTTTTATTTTTTTATCATTATTTTTTGTGTGAAATTATTGATTTTAGTAAGTAGCCGTTTAAGTAGTGGGATAAGGTTTTATTTTGCAAAAATGACCAGCATATATATCATAAGAAAGTATGGCCATTCTTAATAGATGAAATGTTTGCAGTGGCACATTCGATAGTGTGATGGTTTTTATTACTCATAAAATCCTTTCCTTTAATAGGCCTACTGAGTCTGGTAGATGCTCAGGTCGGTCAACAGCATAATGCTCTTCATCACTTTCGGTGGGCAGGGTTTTAATGTAATTGGCATTTACTTGTAATAACACAATGTATAATCCCAACATTGTGGGTTCCACTGAAACAGTATTTTTAATGTGACAAAGGAAAATAAAAAGGCAGTTGAAAAGAAACGGAATGGATCTGGTGATGATAACAAGTGTCCCAACATGATGGCAAATATCAGGGCATATCCATTTTGTAAGTAAGCGGAGGTTACCACAGGGTAAAACTATTAAACATCAATCATTGTAGAATGGAAGCGACGACATTCCATCCCCTCCCCTCACTGACCAGTAATTAAGAGAGCACAGGTAAGGGCCCTTTATTCATCATTGTTTTGTCTTGGGGTGTATATCAACTATAGGAAGACAAGGACACGTGAAACACAATTTTGGTAGTCAGTAGAATTGCAGGTGGCTCCTTCATGTCAGGCAAGCCCAAACACATATATGTCAAAACGATCCTCTAATGGCAATTTCTCTGTAAAAAAAGAAAAAGGGCTGGGCATCTTTTAGGGGTTTAAACACAGCTCATTTGGATATAGTACAAACCTAAAATATATTACTTAAAGAGGAACAACTAAACAGATGTCAGGGGAGAGCACAAGTATATTCAACAAGTAACTGCCGGCCACAATTCACATTGTATAGGAAACTAGGTCATGTCATTTAGAAGAACTCATTGCATGACTCAGACACAAAAGAAATAAATGCCGGTGCCATATAGAACCATTTCGCTTTGATTAAACAAAAACAATGCAAATAAAACTTTCACGTAAATACAACTTTAACAGGTAATACAAATATGTAGGCGAATGTTGTGTTACTGAGCCAAGCAACACACATGTTCTGAAATGCAGTCCCAATATAATACACTGCAAACGTGTCGTTCATTTATGATGAGAACTTACTACATGAAGAGAATGGAAACGTGTTGTGAGTGGACTCTCATTCATTGACTGTCTGGAAAGCAAGTACGAGTGAAACTTGCTGTGTAAAAAACTGAGCTAGCTGTGCTAATTGAAAGAAGTAACTTATAGCAGGTTGACTAACATGACACATTTCACTGGGTGTGCGATGAGTCACAAAGTTAGCAAACCACACAGTCTACAACCGAGTAAAAAGACTGACCAACGGTGAATTTGACGCCTGAGTTTTGTTGACGGTTTGCATGCCGTATTTACTGGTTAGCTGTTAAACATGTTAGCATTTTGCAAGCAACCAAGACCACGGCGATCGAGTCAGCTGCTGTTCGCAAACGGAGCACGTATTGCGGTCTGTACTTACAGGAAAGGCCCGTATCCTCATCTTGGTATCCTTCTTGGGACCGCCTTTGCTGAGAGTGGACATGGTAACTTCGTCACTATACTCCTTATTTACATGAAAGTGTTCTTCGAAAAGGGACAGGGACTTATACTATTTACGGAACAGCCGATGTGGCTTTCAATCGACCCTCCTTTTAGGTCCGTGTCCCCGCAAAGCAATTTATTGTTGACAGCCAATATGCCAAATTCAGTCGCTCATCATACAGCAATGGCGGACTACCTGCACTTCTCACTGCGCAGAGCTCACGGACATCAACTCACGCGAGAAAGCAGCACTTAAACATGTATGATTTTCAAAATATTTATTGTAATTATAAATAGGGCAGTTATTATAATTTGAAAATACAATACAATCATTCGATAAAGTGAAAAAGTACAGAGTAAGAGGTTTAGGCCGAGACTATAAACGTTTCCAGTATTTTGCTAGTAGACCTAATATGATATGTTAGAATGATATAATGATATACTCACTTAGAGTAGGATAATATAACATTCTGTTTGCAATGTTGTATTAACAGCTTATCTTTGGTTTAGTTCTGTGTTCTCCTAATGCATGAAACTAATGTAAAGTTAGCTGACTTGTGTCATGATTTGGCACTAAACATTTGATATTAAAATGATGAGCAGCCAGGGCCACTTAGGGTCCTCCGCTTCAGGCAGCCCGTTCGAGGAGAGGCCTTGGCCTGAAGGGTTCTTAAAAACACATTGGGGGTGTTTCATGAGGTGTGAAAGCTGTCTGAGCGAACACCATGTATGATACGGTTTATCCTGTGTTAGCCACCAAAACAACGCAGTGTGTGTGTGTGTGTGTGTGTTTGTGTGTGTGTGTGTGTGTGTGTGTGTGTGTGTGTGTGTGTGTGTGTGTGTGTGTGTGTGTGTGTGTGAGATAATCCCTCT
>OOFG01085699.1:3826-17602 GCA_900323295.1 Molva molva
GGGGGGGGTCGTCTTATATTCTGGTCAATACGTACCTATCGAACGAATATTCGGGCTCAGCCCTAGAAAAGCCCTTCTCAATTAATCTGTTCAAACCGGCTTTCACATTGGTATATCGACTACAGTGTACAGTGTACAATTTCCATACCAATAACGACACCCAAACTATTTTGCTTCCTCATTCATACATGCTTGGTGGGCATAACAACAGTAGGTCTGCTCCAGATTGTGCATACAATGTGTTATGTTAATGGCTTTAGATTGTCTTTTGTTTTGAATCTGTTTTATTAGGTGGGTTTGTGGAGGCACACCTGTACGGAACACTGAGTTTGTGTATGTGGCCAGAACGTTCTCCATAATGTCCTCCTTAATTCCCCTTTGGCTCAAAGCTGGCTGTAGCTAACATGTCCTTTTTCAGATGTTCGTTAGTCAACCCTGCAATCCGTGTATCCCCTTAACCTACCTTACTGCCTAATGGAGTAGCATAGCATCTTGGATTCAAGGCTGAATATTCATCCTGATTGGCTAGTTCTTCTGCTTCTTAATATGGAGACATGTGGAACATTCCCCGTCAAACTTCCTTTTCTATGTGTGCAAATGCTATGTATACTTTAAGCACTGCATGCTGTTTCTTACCCCTTGTTATGTTGGTCTTGTCATCTACAGTTTATCATCCGATGGATGTCTGCTAACATTAAAACATATGGTGTTGTATAATAACAGTAATTGTAATGTTGTGCTAAACGTTTTGATGCATTGCATTGGTGGCCATCTTTTATTAAAGTGCTTATTCTCTGTATCAACTTCTGTCAGACCTCCCCAGTCCAAGATTTTGCGTGAAGATCAGAATCATAACATGTACGTGGCTGGCTGTATAGAGGTGGAGGTGAAGTCCACTGAAGAGGCCTTTGAAGTCTTTTGGAAGGGTAAAGTGTTACACCTTTCCCAAATGTAATTAACTGTTGATGATAATGAAGCATCAGGTGGAAGGCCACTGTGTGAATTAAATGTATGTGTTCTTCATCAAATCGCATTTATGCTAGTAATGCTTCATATTTATGGTATTCTGCTTTGTAGGTCAAAAGAAACGGAGAATCGCAAATACGCAGCTGAACCGCGAATCCAGTCGCTCTCACAGTGTGTTTATCGTGAAGCTGGCTCAGGCTCCACTTGATGCAGATGGTGACCACATTCTACAAGTAACGCGCTCTTTTAAAAATCACGTTCTCTTCTTGCTCAACTTGTCCTTTTTAAATGCCTTTTTTTTATTGTATGCAAATGTGGGCCATTGACAATAATGTGGCAAGACTAGTCATAGTGGAAATTGTCAGCATACACAGTAAGTCAGGCTTGTTCAGATGCTGATGGCCTATTGGTCAATTCTAGGATAAGAACCAGGTGAACGTCAGCCAGCTGTGTCTGGTGGACTTGGCTGGTAGTGAACGCACTAGCCGTACCAGAGCTGAGGGTAGCCGCCTACGAGAAGCAGGTCAGTTCAACACTGGTTTACTATGTCTCTCTGGTTGAGGGGGTGGAGTGCTCATACTGGCTGATGTCTCGTTGACAGGCAACATTAACCAATCCTTGATGACACTGCGCACATGCATAGAAGTACTAAGAGAGAATCAAATGTGTGGAACAAATAAGGTAAGCTGTTGTATATTGAAATTATTTCAATACTTTTTTCTGGGAATTGTCTCTTCTGTATAGTTTTAACTCTACCTTGCTGTTTCAATGCAGATGGTGCCGTACAGAGACTCCAAAGTAACACATCTGTTCAAAAACTACTTTGACGGAGAGGGAAAAGTCAGGATGATTGTCTGTGTCAACCCCAAAGCCGATGATTATGATGAAACTATGGTAAGCACTTTGCCACAATTGGATGGCTTTACATAACCACACCACACGTGAAAAATGCTAACTACTTTCAGGACAACAAGCTGACCGGCTGTGTGTGTATTGTAGCTGGTGATGCGCTTTGCGGAGATGACTCAGGAAGTGGAGGTAGCCCGGCCTGTTGACCGGCCAATATATGCTCTGCCAGCTGGTCGCAGACACAGAAACCAGGCCTTCAAGGAAGAGCTGTCCCGCCGTCTCGAAGAGCGAGGAGGCCCCTCCAATGCTGGTAATAAAACTAAGTGCACAATGTTTAGTTGTGTAATAATAAAAGCCTTTTTAAAGGAAAACCAAACCCTAAGAAAAAGTGCACAAATTTAAATGTAAGATGAGATGTAAATATGGACTAAACCCCCCCCCTGCTCCAAGCCACATCTGATTTGTAGCGAGTGGGGATAGCAAAGCCTGAATATAATCCTCCCTGCCTATAATTACAAAAAAACAACATGTTTTGTCGGAAGGCTTTTTTTTTTTTTGGATGGTGGTTGGGGACTTGGTCAAACAGGGGTTTTTGGTTTTCCTTTCAAACTTTCTATTGACCAAATATACTTCGACTTGGGCATACTTCCAAATTATGCATAGAAATGAATGAGCGTGGCAGCTGTTGCAAAGTGTGTTAATGACTTTGCTGGCTCTGTAGACGACCCAGCACTGATGAACCAGCTCATTGACAGTCTCCCGGCCCTGCCGGCGTGTGAACTGCTCGATGCAACCGATGACCAGACCCTGCCTCGCCTTGTCGAGGTCCTGGAGAGGAGGCATCGCATCCGCCAGATGATGACCGCGCAGTTCAACAAAACAGGTGGGCACTCTAAACGGAGACAGGAAAAGAGCTATTGAAATGATGGCTGATATGTGCCGACTCCACACTACATGCATTGCCCTACAATTACTCGAAAATTTAAATAAATCATATCTGAGATTCATCAAATTTAATAACGTGCATAAATCTGACGGATCATTTCAGACATGAGACTAAGACCTTTCTAAACATGGTACCTATAAAAAAAGTTGTAGCCCTTTTTTAAATTTCACGTGCAATAAGCCAGCATGTTGTCATAATGGTTACTTGCATGATGCGTTCTCTATCTACAGCCAACACACTGAAGTCCATGCTGCAAGACTTCGATAGCCATTTTTCTGCCAAAGAGAACTTCATCCATGATCAGCGAGGCAAACTGGGCGAGAAGGACAAAGTCATATCCAGTCAGAAGACTGAGCTGGAACGTTTGGAAAACAAATCCAAAATGCTTGAGTACAAGGTCTGCTACTGCATATGTTGTCAAATTAAACACAGAAAGTGAAAATTACTTTTCAGTTGGCTGTAAAAAAAAAAATAAGCACAAACTCCGATTCGGCCCACAAGCTAGGGCTATAGCCCTTTCCCACTGCGGCCTGGGAAGTTTATGCAAGCTTTTTTATTAAGATTACTCTTTTCAAAGGAAATCCGGATTGTAAAGTTTGAAAAGGCCCTGAACCAAAGACATTGCAGATGGCATAACATTTCCAGAAGGCCTGCACTTAAGAAATGCATCCATTAATGCTGATATTTGTCACGCAAATGCCCTTTTGGAATGTTTTTTTTCTTGTGCCTGCTCTGCTAACCTCAACAATTCGAAGAGCCCTATTGTTTCTCATGTCACTGGGTTTCCTGGTATCTGTCCAGATTGACATCCTGCAGAAGACCACCAACATCTATGAGGAGGACAAGCGCTCCCTCCAGCAGGAGCTGGAGACGCGGGAGCAGAGGCTGCATCGGGAGCTGTCCGAGAGGAGGCGCATGGAGCAGCGCATGCAGGGCATGGTAGCTGACACCAAACACAAGTGGGAGAAGGAGTGTGTAAGTTGACCGTCTTTTATCAAATACAATTTTGTCAAATAGAAAAAAGATTTGTTTTATATGCAGCAAAATTTCACACATCAAATGTGATCCAAGAAATGTAGTGCCTGAACATAACAAGTAGTTTGGTAGGTCTTGTGGCTGTATTGTACCTAAAGGGAGGTTCATATTTGAATTAAGGTTACGTCTTGCATACTGCTTGCTGTTTTTTGGTATTTTTTTCTGTATCAAAGCGTCCTTCTACTCTAGTCAAGTAATGCTTTTGGTTGTTGGAATTCCCACTAGTAGGCGTAAGAGCACATAAAATAAGCAATATTTCAATATTCATTTCACCTTGTACCTACTGGTGTGCGTGTGGCCCTGAAGGAGCGGCGAGTGAACGCCAAACAGCTGGAGATGCAGAACCAGCTGTGGGTGAAGGACGAGAAGCTGAAGCAGCTCAAGGCCATCGTGACGGAGAGCAGCAACGGCTCTGCAGGCGGTGGTCCCACAGAGCGTCCAGACATGCCTCAAAGGCCGTCCAGGGAGAGGGACCGCCCAACGCCCCAGAAGAGATCTGCCTCACCATCGCACAGGCCTGTAAGTGTTACCCCCCACCCCCCATCCTTCCTGAATTAATTGTGGGTTTTGCATGGTGTAATGAATGTGTCAACTAAGCAAATATATACTTTGTTAAATTGTGCGGTTCTGATTATGGGTGATTATTTAATTCTTTCTGTTGCATGCACTTACTGTATGCCACTTCCTTTTGTGCTTCAGATGGCTGTTGAGCATTTGTCAACTTTGTCACCGACCCATATTGCTTAACCACACGGCTCCCTTCCTTCAACCCTTCTCTAGGACTTCAGCCAGGCCCCGACCCGCCAAACCCCAGGCAATGTTAGGGCAGCTCAAGATCTTTATCACGGCCCTTCCTCCTCCACCCCCACTACCACCTCCTGCTCTAGTCTCTCAGTAGCCTCCTGCGTCTCTGACTGGGAGCACAGATTCCCCCTAGACTCCAGGCAGGGTAGGCAGCCTGAGACCCCCCAGTACGGGAGCCGGAACCCCGGTCCCTATTTTGGTGGAAGCAGCAGTGTGGGTCGCAGGAGAGGCCAGCACTGGGCCGCAGACGCTGAGACCCCTACCACGGCTCCGGCCTATGGGCTAGACCTAGAGTCAGGCATAAGGGTTAGTGTGTCTTGGTATCTCCTCCTAGATGTCCTTTTAGCTGCTAGATGCTCATCTGTGTAGTTTGTCCTGCCTTTGTTTATTATTATTATTGCATCCATAGTTGCGCCCATAGTTTTAGTCCAGACAATTGGACACGTGTATCCATCTCAATCTATAGATGATGTACCTCCTATAGATAGAGATGTATCCATCGCTTTTAAAACCCTGATACTTCCCTTCCCCTGATACTTGTGTGCACCTGCTTATGGTCCTCATTTTGCTACGCTTGTGCTTTGTATATAATTCCATCTTCTGCTAATTGGTCGAGATGGTGTCCCATGAGCAGTTGATTTTACAACTTTAACTTTAGAACCATCCATTCCACTAAGCTACAATTTTCTAACTAAGAATTGTACTTTTGCTGAACCCAATATAACTTATTATTTATTTTTGGATACAATGGGCAATTCTATAAAAAAAGAATACATTAGTTCCTTGAGATGCAATCTGCCTATTGGTGCTCAGTACATCCTAGGATAGCTGGCACTGTTGGCTAAAAAAAGAGTTTATTTTTGTGGGCATCAGGAATGATCACAATATCACATGTGATCATAGTACCATTAGATGACAGTACCTGTCATCTAATGGTACATAACAAATAATTCTTAAACACACAACATAACAAATAATTCGGGAGGTCATTGGCTGAATTGGTTTGTTTATTTTGTCGCCGTTTACCACTAATAGTACTTGGAATTTCACATTCATTGGTAATCCCATCTCTGGAATGCTGCATTCACATCATCTGATAATAGTGCTTAGTCACTCTCACCTGAGGCACTTACTGCTGTTAACCGTTTCCAATGCAGTGGGTGTCTCTGGTAGCTATGTAATGTGCTACTGGAAGACCAAAGTAATGCATACAGAACATTACATAAATACAGTAATACAATAATTTGTGAAACTACATTGAATTCTCCATGGTATATAAAAATGTTTTTGTTAAACCCCACACTATCCACACCAGACACTCCACTGCTCCACTGATATCTGCCAGATAACTGGCTTCAAAATGGACTTTGTGCTCTGTGCCTTAGTCAGAAATCCAATCCTTACCTATTTTGGCAGCTTGCTAAGAGTAGTATCTCAGTGAACCACCAAGAAGGGAAATTCTATCAATACAACATTTTTAAGTGAATTTTCCAATCCATGTCATGTCAACATATCCGTGTAGTCTTCCAGTATCTCATATCTTAAACTATAAGCCTTGAATTAACCGCCACTAAACCTCACCATCCCCGACTAACATCGCAAGTAGTCACTTACCATCGCAATCACCGCCGAGCCGCCGCCATCTTATTTTGAGGTCTCATCTTCTGGCACTTAATGATAACGTCTTGGTTTGTCTCCTCCTCACCACCACTGGAACTGGCCCCGCCAGACTGCCCCGCCAGTTCATCAGCGGCACAGACGCTCACAATCCACGGGTGGGGAGAAATGGGTAGACCACACACCGTCGACTAATTTGGAGCTAGACACTGTCATGCAGCCAATCATACCCAATGCAATCAAGGTGTCGGCCCCCAGTGAGAAAGCCCTGGCTAAATGCCACAAATACGTGCTCACCCATCAGGAGCTTGCCTCCGATGGGGAGATTCAGACCAAGCTGATTAAGGTAACAAGGCATGGTTTTCCTTCACTTCTGATCTCTGCACTGTGATTCCTGCATGCATTTGATTTGATCGTGATTGATTGTAATGTGACAGAAAGGACATCTTGCGGTTTGTCGTCCTCTCCTGCGCAAGGTTACAGGCTAAGACTACATTAGGGGACTTTGACACCAGGAACCTGATGTACATTTGTTCACCAATAAGTCATGGTTGCATGGTTTGTCTTTTGTATGAACTGCTTTAGGGCGATGTGTTTAAGACAAGGGGAGGGGGTCAAGCAGTACAATTTACCGACATCGAGACACTAAAACAGGAGTGCCCCACTGCTTCAAGGTATGTGTACTGTACTCCAAGCCCTGGTGCTCTTGGGGAAAGCTACTTTACAAATGAGCATTAATATAACATATTATTAGACTTAATAATTATTGCTGACATTACACGTTGTCCATGTTCGTTATGATGTTCATGTTGGTTTTTTAGTAGTCGTAAGAGGAGGTCTGGCTCTGGTGGAGCTGATGACCAGGAGAACAGGGTAAGCTGCTACAACCACATCCATTACAGCCACAGTTATTACACTTTTTTCATGGTTAATTTCTCAACATCAGTACTCAATAACATCCGGCTGATAAAGTTCCAATGAAACAATAGTTTTTAGTAAAATACATCAAATACATTTTCTCCATAGGTACCTGTGGCTAATTCAAGTCATGTCTACCAAAAGTAAGCAAAATTGTGTTTAACTTCACAGTCAGCAAATACAGATTGTAAACATTGTTGTTGCTTTCAAAAAGTCTGACGTTTTTTTTTCTTTTCTTACAGACGGAGAAAGCCTTAGGGCAATTTTGGTGAAAAGTAAATGCTGGATCGTCGTTTGCATTGACCAAGTGGAGTAAAGTTCACATGAAACTATACAAATGTTTTTTGAATGCCAGTGTTTTACTATACATGTGTATTTTTATCACAATTTAGATCACAATCTTACCAACTTTGATCTTTGAACAAACTAGTCTGTACATTACAATGTGTTTATCTATTCCTGTTATGATGTAATTCATTATTTTTAATATATATATATATGGGTGGATACGAGTGCCCAGGATACTTTAAAGGACCGTTAAAAATATTTCAAGGTTCTTTTCTCACCCAAAGATTGGAATATAAAATATTTACTATTTCACAGTTTTTGCATTCAATTGCATTAGAAATGTAGAAACTTTTTTATATTAATTAATAAACTGCCATTTTGTTGCGATTAACTTGTTATTCCTCAGTGTTCTAAGTGGAACATGTGCATGAATGGCATTTTAATTCTCAAATCATGGCTGTGGGCTGATCAGGAAAAATTATTGATAAAGCATGTACCATGTATTCATTTAATATCAAACTGCGTCACATCCACTGTACATTTACAGATATTTAGATTAAATTTGCCTATTGTAGAATGTAAATAAGACAAGTGAAGGAACACTAGCTGATTGCTGAATCTGAGGGTGAACAAATATATATTTGTTTTTTTGGTGAAGTAAATTCATTCAAACACCAACACAATCTTGTCTTTGTCATATTTTTTTTTGTTGTATGAATTGGATGTGAATCAATTTGTGATACAATTGTTATTTTAAAGTCCTGTCTGTTAGTAATGATGGAGTTACTTGGAGTTATCTTGATTGGAAAGATTTCATGGAAATCCCCTAAACAATCGTTTGTGGAATCGGGATTTTAGAAAATCCCTATGTTCCTATTAAAATGGGACCCCTCACCTCAAACAGAGAAGGCTACATTTAGGGTATTACTAAGCACACAGTTTGGTTGTGCTGTCAAGTAGACTATCTAGTGTGTGTGAAACCTTCTTTGGCCTTTAAAGATATAATGGGGAATTTCACTGTCCGAGGGACATACTCGATCAACTGTTTGTCAAGCTATTGCTTAAATCCTGTGATGTGATGCTGCTTGCCTTTTGGTATCTTTACGTTTTGCCAGCATGTTGCAATATTCAAAGGCGATTTTGTTGGAGAGTTTATCTTGAAAGGTTATACAGAAGAGGCAACGCATGCTTATAAGTGTGGTCCCTCTGTATCATGTGGTCAGTACGATAATGATTTGAATTCAGAAATGCAAAAAAATACCCGTCTAAATGCATATTTTTCATTAATGAGTAGACAATCCATATATTGTTCCATCTAGCACCCCATTTTAAAAAGAATTGTTAGCTATTGTATATTGGGCAATATTAAAGTCAGTAAGTATAGTACAAACATGTAAAGTGCATGAAGAGAAATGTGCATACAGTATATTTGAAGCACTTTAAAAAGGCTACTTGTAGTGTAGCAGTTGGACAGCAGGTGGAACTAAACACCTACAGCAAATTAGGCCTCTGTTTTGTCTGTGGAAGGGCAGTTTCTGTTTGTAGCTTTAGTTTTATGGCAAGCCGTTTTTACATTTATTCCTCAAGACTTACTAGTAACTATTCTAAAGTTACTAGGACTTATTCTTTACTAGTCACTATTCCAATAGTGACTAGTATCTATTTCAGTTTTACTAGTAACCTTTCATTAGATACTAGTGCTTATTCTTTAGTTCCTAGTTACTATTAACTATTCATTAGATACTAGTACTTATCTTTAGTTAAAGATTAGTTTTACTACTAACCATTCCAGTTTTACTAGTAACTATTCCAATTGTTACTAGTAATATTTTTATCTTACTAGTAATTATTTCTGTTTTACTCTTCATCGGTAATGACTGAACTTGATAGTTCAATAAACATTCTAAGTAGCATTAAAAATGTTACTAGTAACAATTGGAATAGATACTAGTCACTATTGGAATAGTTACTAGTAAGCCTTGAGGAATAAATTAAGCTGTTAAAAGCTGTTTTCACAGAAAGGTAACCGCTTAGAAATGTGAGCTCCTTTATCATGGACTTTATGTGGCTTTCCTCCAACTCAAGAAGTAAAAATGTTAACTATATCTGATTGACTCACTCAAAGTTTCGTAGCTCATTGGCAATGCTTTCAAATGTTACACCGATGCACATGTATCTGTGATCCTTAATACAACTGTATCCTGTGGTCTATCTCCAGTGTGGAGCACCTCACTGAATGTAGGCAGGAGCTGCCACACTTTATGTCAGCTGCTGTGTTTTCAGTTCTGCCTATGAAAATATTGACTATTCCGTCTGTTGGACCAACCAGCCTCTAAGCACCGTAAATGGCAAATATCAAACCACTGCACGGCTTTTCTAAATGGTTTCCCCTAACTCTCAAACACATGCTAATTGCTGCTAAAACACTGGGCCTCTTATCTTACATCTTGCATGTGCATGTTTGATGGATTTTGTGCTGATTTTGTTTTTCTGGTTTATCCCTTTTTTAATACATTTTTTGTGTACAGTCATGTGAAAAACTCAAGGATTACAAGTGGCATCTTCGATTTAGCCAGTGATGATAGGCGAGGGCTTGCTTCCTGAGTCTTTTCTAGGCAGCCAATGTCCTGTAAATTGGCTAGTAAAGATGGTTGGCTTGTTGTGTCTTTTGTATTGTGCGTCACAATCAATGCACTAGCAAACAAAAAGATCAAAGAAGGGATTGTTTTTACTTGTCTAAATGTTCACATTTATGTGGGCCTATTTTGTTCAAAAGTCTAACATACAAAAATATTCATTAGTTAAATATAATCATCTTATATCAATGTTATATAATATAACCTCAAAAACACAATCAAGGTAAACACTATTAAAGATTTTTTATATTTAAGCCTATTGCAATATACGTATGGGATCTTACAGTAACTTACCCAAACAGTTTTGCTATAATAGCTGCTCTGCTGCACAACATTGATAACAGATTTACACGTCATTTCCCCTCTCTCTTTCTAGGCATGCAGTAGTATACCCACATACGGAGTGGCTTAATGGTCTTTGTGGCGTTTTTGTTTCTATTGAGGGAAATGAAATGGGTACCAGAATGACAAACAATTGGTGTCCCAATATTTACTTGACCCCCTCTGAACCCACACCCTGTGTTTCTAAAATACACTGACACCATTATTTACAGAAAATATATGCCTTGTTCCCAGAGCAACAACCATCTCAGGTCTGCTCTCCTCTTGGGTCTCTTCCTGATTCAACATGCTGTGTTTGTACAGCCGTGTATGTGTGCACATTCAGAGGGTGATCTAATGGTGCCCTAAAACACCTCCATTTTCCATTTCCTCATTTCAAGGTCTAACGGTTAAAAATTCAATGCATCAAGCATGAGCCATATCATGCAGCCTTAGTACCCACGCTATCATATTGCATTTTCACAATGAAAGCCGATAACCTATGAATGAAGATTGACAAATTGAGCATTAGCTCTTTTTTGTCCTGCAGTTCTCAGTTACATGGGTAAATAGAGCTGCAAATCCTCACTTTTTAATCTCAGTTCACACTTGAGCTATGAGAAACATTTCTTGTTGGTTCAGAGAGAGGGGAGGGGTGGTTTTGACTTACGTTGTGTTTGATAGAGAGTGAGTGGAGAATATGCCTGCAGTTCAAGGGTAAATTGACACCTGTGTGTGGTGTGGCACTTATTGCAAAACACGGTACCTAAACAGACTCCGTTTATGAGTTAAACAAACACAATTACGCTGCCGCCAGGCCCGCCATTGCGGGGGCTTATCGGCACACAAACACACCTTTCAATGCTGTTTCTGTGTGAACAAAGTTGAGTTCAGATCTCTGCCAAAAACTGGTTTTATCAATGTCTTTGAAGTGTTAAGTCAAGCGGGTGACAGTGTCTCTGTTCTTCTCTGTGGATTAATTTAACAGTTGTGTGTGCGTGCGTGTTTGTATGTGTCCTGTGTACATTGATATGATACGACAGGTTCAGAGAGCAGGCTTAAGAGACTTCTGGGAAAGCCCCATTCAAATCTTGCTTACAAAGGTAAATAGCTGTGCACTTAAAATGGTAAATGGTTGTGGGCCAGTGTGCTTAGCAAGGTCTTACACAGGAGACAGCCCCTGTCCAGGTTGTTTACCTGACTCCGATTAGCGTGTTGATCTTAGCTAAAAGCTTCTCACACCCCATTGGCATACCCACACAAACACGCATAACATGACAGAGTATAGCAGGTTGGACATGGTGGGCTCCCCAGATTCAACATTGACCTCACAGTTCTGCTGATATGGCTGGGCAACACAAACATATGCTTATGTGGCCGGCAGCCCATGAATGTAATGTCATGTTATGTAATGGCCATCAAGGACAAAGCCCTCTGTTCAGAATGACTGTACTAAGGGCTATTTTTGTTGTCGACTTGCAACGGAAGCTGCACCTCCCTGAAAACGTAACAATAATAGCTTCCTCTGCGTCTTGTTATCACTTTACTCTTTGTGTTCTTGCTCATTATTATGTATTTTACGTATAACAAATCACATAATAATACACAATAACATAAAGTTTCATTGACTACCGTCCAATAAAGATCAAAAGAAAGAACAAAGAGCCACAATTATCACCTGAGGTCTGACATTCCACCCATAGCCTGCTTTTAACAGAATAACCAACAATTGGCAAAGGTAATGATCTTACTATGCAACTAAGCATGTGGCCTTGGATTGTTGCTTTGAAAGCGTGAGAAAATCAAACAACAAAGAAAAAAGATGTTAGAAAGGTAGCGTTGGTGACCTGGCAAGGGGAAAGAAATGGCTGAAATCTCCTGTTTTCTTTCAACATATCGAATGTAGTTTGATTTCCTGTTGTGCTTAGGCCTATTCACCCATTCACCCAACACAGGTTGCACCAGAGCAAACAAGTATATTGTGTGAACCCATTGTGTGTCCTATTCATAAATTAATTATTTTATATTCATGAATATTAATTCCACAATGTTCCATAGGGTTGGCTTAATGTTAAATACAACGATCTTCTGCTAGAAACTTTCATCTGCAGCCTATTCAGCAGTGGCCACACGAGGTCACTGTTCTCTGTTTCGTGATTTTCTTTCCTCTAGCTGCATACATGTTGGCTCTCCTCTTCAATAGGAAGCAGATGGAAGCATGTTTCATAGTTAAACTGGGCACATTTATTACAATATTACATCTGCAAGCTGTGTTTATTTTAGCCAGGCCATCTGATTTGTTCAAGACTTCTTTTGGTTTTGATGTGTGCTTTGATATATATATATATTTTTTTTTCTGCTAATGACCGAATATGTCTTGTTTTAAAAACAAAGCATGTGTCATCTCCGGCACTTTTTTTTTGTGAAGTGCTGACAAGACAGCCATATATTGTATTTGAGGTTTGGCCCATGTGTTTATGGGTACTTACATGGCTTGGGGGCATGTTGGAGGTTTTTCGAGATGTAACCAAAGTTAGGTTGTTATGGGAAGGATCCACACAAACATGGGAAGTAGTAAACCACAGTTGAATGGTCTTTGTAGAACACAAATGCTTTCATCTCAATTATTGCCGTTTGAAGTTCTCCTATTAAAGGGCCTAATTTTGCCAAGCAACAACTTCCTAGGTCAAGCACATGCATTCTCTACAAAGACAGAACATCGTTCTCCAAAAGCAACACAAAGAAAACAAGTTTCTGACGAGCAGATGCGGACAATTTGTGCTAAGATGTCATAAATGAACCTGAACCTCAACCTGTCACGTTTCAAAATACAATAGCTTACATTGTATCCAGATTGCACTCTACAGAAAAGTGATGGAGGTCTGAGAAGGGCATGGTTTGGCAGACTGCATTAATGTATCATTTTTTTGCAATTTATTGAACTCAAAGTACCTGTCCAGAGGTCCTTTTACTCTCTAGTACCTTCAAGTTATTCTCACCCTCTTCACCTCAGAACTAAAATTCCCATCACTTTTTTGAGGCCCAAGTCTCGGGGTAGCTTACCTATTCCAATGCAATATAATTGACATTATTACGTAACATCCAATCCGTTGCTGAAGCAATATCCTATTCCGTGAAAATCCCCTCTCCTTCACCACATAGCCCATATGCTCACCATAGTCCCCACCCCTCCAAAGAGTTATTAAATTAATCTGTGCTCGCTGTTGCGTGTTATTGCAGTGCAGAGATTTGTGAGGAGAATGAAGCTGTTAGACCAGCCGCTAAGCAGATTTATTATTAAAGGTGCCAGGGAATCACCCAAAAAAAAACCTGATAACCTGTTTTATTTTGCACAAGTGAACACTTTTGCTCAAATCCGCTTACACCCCCCCCCCC
>OOFG01085700.1:0-14800 GCA_900323295.1 Molva molva
TGTATAAGCATCAATGGTGAACAACTCTGCACCGGCTCCCTGGAGCTCATAGGAGATTTGAGCGTTTGAGCGAATGTCAGCATCCGTTGCGGAGACCTGCAGGATGAGTCTCCCAGCCGAGGAGTCTTCTGGTACCCTCTCACTGTAAAGAGACTGGGGCAACAGATACAACAAAATACAGCAGACATTACACATACGTCAAGTTTAATTAACATATGAACAGCTCTAATGTGTTTAAGGAAGTTCAGTTTCAATACAAGTTAATGGCGCTTGACACTATATATAAGAAAATAAAATGAAAATAAAATTAAATGGAACGCCATTAAATGCATTTAAGCCATAATTCAGACTGCAGCATCACAATGCATTAGCAGTTAAATGCCTTCTAAGTGTCTAACAGGTAGCGACGTGCTGGTTAATAGTCTGGGCTCACCTTCTCGCAGACAGGGCTGTTGTCGTTGGCGTCCAGGACCTTGACCTCTACAACTGCCTTGGCAGCGAAAATGCCATCAGTGGCGGTAATGTTTAGCAGGTAATTGTCCTTCTCCTCACGGTCCAAGGGCTTCCTGACAGAGACCTTCCACTCGTTCTGGATGTGCTCGATGGCAAATTGTCCGAGTGGGTCCCCTCCTGCCCAAGATTAAAGAAAGGAAAAGAAACCCGAATTAGAATTATAAGCCTTTCGTTTTAGTGAATAATTGGGTTTACTCATCCAGCTCGATTAAGTGGGATGAAAATAAACAAGCTGGTCTCAGACTCAAGTCTGAGATCTACTGAGATGTTGTTGTCCCTGCTGGTTACAGTCTGCTATTGGTATGAAATAGGAGTATAAAACATTTCTGAATCATGCCCCATGGGCCCTTCCTCACCTGGTATAGTGAATTGCATCTGACTTGTACACTTTAGGGCTTTTTAGCTCATATGTTTGCTGTTGTAACTGGTGAAATCAGTTTGATGTTGATATTCAGCATCTCTTTGTTAAGATGCACTATCTCTGTACCTCTGAGACGTAATTATTATGCCCGTATAATAAAATAAATTGCTACTCAGAACTGTCCAGTGGTTTTTTTTTAAACTGGGTTGTGCAAGACTTTTCTGCGGTTACACCAATTCTGATTGCATGCTTTGATTGTTCTCAGCCTCAGCCTTGTGAGTCGTTGTGACTAAAAATGTCTGCTGAAGGACTCAACGCATGTAAATGTAATGTCATTTAGATATATCTTAAGGTTTTAGAAGAGTGCAGCTGCACTTTGCATTATAAAATGACTCCAGTGACCTCTTGTGATCAAATTTGAGCTTTTCCTGTTCACCCAGCGTACAAATAACCGAGCAGAACACTTC
This sequence comes from Molva molva, assembly GCA_900323295.1. Taxonomy (NCBI): domain Eukaryota; kingdom Metazoa; phylum Chordata; class Actinopteri; order Gadiformes; family Lotidae; genus Molva; species Molva molva. The sequence continues at coordinate 1,342 of OOFG01085700.1, forward strand.
CATGATGTTGCCGTAGTCCATATTTGGCCGACATCCATGCACTGGCTGATACCAAGAGACAGGCTGGCAGCCACCAGATGTTTTTGGATGGTTATTAAGTGTTACAGCTACATCGACTTTCGCTCCCTTTTAGAAATCGAGGATTGCCGGCTCACTGCTTACACAAACACACCCTGTATCATTGATCGTTGACTGAATGGAGTGGTGGGTCTCCATGACAATAGATATTATAGAGTCAATTGTGCTGAGGAATGCAGTCCAAAATAGATACACACAGCACTAAACATGGTCTTTATAATCAGAGCTCAATGCATCTTGAATGTGCCTAGGGAAGCGATCAGACCTTTATTTCTTATTTGCCAAGTAATGTAGACAACACCAGACACGCTAGCAAATGTTCTATGGGGATTAAAACATTGAATGTGTGTGTGTGTGTTTGATTGACAACTACTAATTAGCACTCGAGGAAATGCTTTACAGTTAATTTGAAAGCGATATTAGAGGCTGCATTTCTGTGACATAAAGAGCTGTGTTACACCTCAGCAGAAAAATATACTGATAAAAGGATTCTTATTCTTACCAACTGTATAATGTAGTTTAAAATAATAAAGACCAGATATGATCATAAAATGAGATGGTCTCTGAACATTTTCCCTGCAATTTCCATTAATCTTTGATTGTCGTCACCAGTAGTGAGCAGGCTCCTGATTATGATATTTCTAATGAGAAAAGAAAATGCTTACCCGTAATGAAGTAATTGACTTGTCGATTGATTTCCTCTGAATCAGCATCCGTGGTGCTCAGAATGGCAATGACTCCGCTGGGGGGGGGGTCATCCTCGCTGACGGTCCCCTTATAGATCTCTGCCGTGAAGCGGGGCGGGTTGTCGTTCACGTCGGCCACCGTTACCACGACTTTAGCGTCGGTCACGTGTTGGACCTTGTCGCCTCTGTCCGTGGCCAGGACACTGATCGTGTACTTGCTGATCTTCTCGCGGTCCAGTTCCTTCAACGTGGCCAACCATCCCGTTTCGCTGTTGATGGCAAACAGCTCGGCGATCTCCTTGGAGCTCTGCTTTGGATCCAGGCTGTAGACTACTTGGCCGTTGGGGCCACTGTCGAGGTCGGTGGCTCGGACCTGAATCACAGGAGTGCCGCCCGGGAGGTTCTCCACGATGACAGCCTCGTAAGGGTCGGACTCAAAGACGGGCTTGTTGTCGTTAAGGTCTTTGACTTGGATGTTAATGTGCACCGACGCCACTACTTCATGGTTCTCATGTTTGCTTTGGGCCAGCAGGGTGAGCTGATACCATTTGGTGGTCTCGTGATCAAGGGCCTTCTCCAGCTTCAGGGCCCCACTGTCTCGATCGACAACAAACACCTCATCTCTATTACTTTCTGGAGTGTTGCCTGTTACGAGGATGTAAGCGACCGGTTGTTCACTCTCTGCTTGAATGACATCGATCTCCGTGCCAATTAGCAAATCTTCAGAAATTGTGAAACGGTAATTTGGTTCAACAAATTTGGGGACCGGCACTTCTGGAGAAACTATCCTAATGTATACTTGGATGACGGACTGTTTCGGTGTATTGCCGGCATCCTTTGCGCTAACAAAGAATGCATATAATTCACCTTCAAGTCCGATCAGGCTCTCTTTAGTAACAATGACCCCAGTGGAAGGGTTGATTTCAAAGTTCTCTTCCACACTTTCGACATCTGCTTCAATCGCATAATAGATGTCAGCATTGCTTCCTTCGTCCATGTCCGAAGCAGCGATTCTGGTCACTGACGTTCCTCTCGGGACATCAGATGCAATTGTGGCTTTGTACTCAGCTGCTCTGAACTGTGGGGCGTTATCGTTGACATCTGTAAGGATAACGTTGATAACGCAAAATCCAACTTTTCCACCTCCATCTTGTGCTATTAGAGAAATGGGGATAACCTTTTCAATGGCATTCTCACGGTCAAGGATCTCAAGTGTATAGATCTCTCCATTTTCACTGACTGAGAACTTGTCTCTTGCAAATTCATTCACAATGTGGTATGTAATCGCCCCATAGATGCCGTCGTCATCGTCTGTTGCTTTTGCTTCCATTACTAAGGTTCCAACAGGTGAATTCTCCACAAGCTCGACCACATAGTCCACCTGAGGGAAGGTTGGATTATGAAAGTTTGCACCAATGACTGTCACTTTAACAAACGCTGTGCTTCTAAACACACCGTCGGACACAGACAGCGTTAGATTGTACAGAGGAAGCATATGTGGTCTTCGATGGTTTGATATAACGATGGCCCCTGTGTTTTTGTCCATGGCAAAGCTTTGGTCTTCGTTTCCAGAAACAATGGAGAATGACAGTTTATCGTGATCAGAGCTGTCAGCATCTGATGCCTGGACTTGGGTAATGAAATGACCCCGTGGAGCCAATTCATTCACCGTCACTTCATAAAGTGTCTTTGTGAAAACTGGAGCGTTGTCGTTCAGGTCAATGACATCTATGGCAACTGTGACATCACTTGAGAGGGCTGGAATTCCTCCATCAATTGCGCGAACCTTTAATTTGAGGTTAGGGGTTTCCTCGTGATCGAGCATTTGGGCGGTCCTGATAATTCCGGTGGTACGATCGATAGTGAAGTAATCTGAACTCTTTCCCTTTTCCTCAACAAGCTGATATGTGATTTCTTGGTTGTTTCCTGTATCTAAATCCTTAGCAGCCACCTGCAAAACCGATGAGCCAATGACAGAAGCTTCCGAGATGTTGGCATAGTAGGACTTCGATAAAAACTCTGGGGCATTGTCATTTATATCCTCCAGTATGATGTCGACAAACACTTCAGAATGTGCTCCAGTGAGAGAGTCTGTGGCCCGCACACTCAGCCTATAAGCTGGATGCGACTCAAAATCTAACGGCTGAATCACATGCAAAACCCCTGTGTTGAAATCCACGGAAAACTGTTTGAAGGGGTCCCCTTCGGATATGGTGTAGACTATGCGAGGGCCTTCAGAGTCATTGGCTTGAACGTGAACCACTGGTGTGTGTTCTGGGATGTTCTCAGGGATTTCAATACTATAGAAAGTCTTCTCAAACACAGGTGTTGCTTTGTCGACTACAGTTATGGGGACTTCTACTTCAGATGAACGAGCCGGGTCACCACTGTCTTTGGCAACAACAACAACAGAATATGTTTTTAATGAGTCTGAGTCCAATTTCATCTTGAGAGAGATTTCTCCGGAGGGGCTGATTTGGAAGTGCTCCTGGTGTTCCTTGAGGTGATAGTAGACATCAGCATTCTGACCCAGGTCCTTGTCCACTGCTGTGACCTGGCGGATGACATGTCCTTCGTCTGCATCCATTTGGACCAGCGCATGATAGGGCAGGTTCACGAACATGGGCGTGTTGTCATTCTCATCCTCCACCGAGACGGTGACAAGAACGTGCGCCACGTCTTCCGGTTGGTCCTGTCTGGTGACCTCGATTATAATGTCAAAACTGTTCTGTTCCTCGCGATCAAATGGAATTCCAGTGGTGGAGAGAACACCAGATGTGTGGCTGACTTGGAACCTCTTGTCTGGGTTTAGAACGGTGTAAAACAAGGGCTCGTTCACCTGGTTTCCAACTGCGGCGATGACAGCCAGAGTTTTCCTCTCAGAAGAGTTTTCTTGAACAAAGGCCTTATAGGAATCCCTGGTGAATTTCAGTCTGGGCTCTTTGTTTTCCTTGACATTGATTTTCACCGTGGCGGTATTGGCAAACCTGCCATCTGAAACCCTTACTTTCAGTTCATACCTGCTTCTCAACTGTGTGACGTTCTGAATGGAGATTACACCGCTGCTTGGATCCATCTTGAATTTATCGCCAATGTTACCCTCAGAAATGGAAAAGAGGAACTGTGCGTTTGAGTCAGAGTCGGTGGCGTTGACCTTGATGACCTCTACACCTTTGTATGTTGGCACTATGACACTTGCCTCGTATACTTCTTGGCTGAAGAGTGGCGGGCAGTCATTGACATTGATGACATTCACAGTCACGTTGGCTGCTGCCTCAGAAAACAGACGTGGCATTCCAAGGTCATGCACCTGGACTGTAAAACGGAAAACCTTCCTCTGCTCGTAATCCAAGGTTGTGATTGTTCGGATAGCACCCGTGCTGGAATCAATGGCAAAGTAATTGAGGGCAAATGGCTCCACGATCTGATAGACAAGCATTGCATTGTGGTCGCCATCAGCATCGGAGGCACGGATAACCAACGGAGTGCTCTCGAGGGTCAGAACAACACTGCTGATGCTTGCTGACTCACTGATCATGCCTGTGAACTCCCTTTGGAGGAACAAAGGGGCATTGTCATTCTCATCCTTAAGATGAATTAGCATAGTTGTGTTGCTGGCGAGCCCAGCCATGTTTGTGGCTTGTATGATAAGCTTGTATTCAGGGGTGGTTTCGTAGTCCAAAACTCTCTGGATGACAACCACTCCAGAGTTTGGGTTAATATCAAATGCATTGTTGATGTTGCCAGCTTTGATCTGATAAAAAACGGATGATTGACTGGTGGCTGTCACCAAGCCTACAAAGCTTCCGGGATGGGCCCATTCACTGACCTCTGCTGAAAACTCTTTTTCAGTGAACTTCGGAGCAGCGTTGTCAGATACTGTGACCAAAATGAGCACTGTGGCTGTAGTGGACAGTGGAGATGTTCCTTTATCAGATGCCTTGACAATTAGTTCAAACTGATTCTTCTTGCTGCGGTCAAGTTCCTTGGCCACTGTGATTGTCCCCAGGACTGGATCCATAGCAAATGTGTTTGCAACATTTCCTGTAAAAAAACAAAAAACAAATGAATTAATTAGTGTGCACATTATCCAAGTTTTAGACTGACTTGCTTTGTTATTCATGTACTGAGGACATCTAAGTTGCCTCCAATTGTTGTTCTCAAAGGGCTTTGGCTGAAAAAAAATAACAATTTTATTTTAATTATACAACAAGCAGTTTTTTTATACTTAATCAGTCGTCTTGCATTATTCAAATTGTCTCAAAGGAACTCTACCGACAATTCCATTGGCTTGAATCATCTTAACTATCTCAAAAATGTATGTATCAAACAAAGGACTGGAAAATCACTGAATTTCCCACCCTCGATCGGAGTCTATTGGCAGAGACAACAATGGTGGGAACTTCTGAAGATGCTCTGTGGACGCCCACGTATTTAGATGTGTTCTGACAAAGCTCTCAGAATCCTCCTCCACTGTAAAGCATTTATGATCCATGCTCAGCGGAGGACGAAATCCTCAAATTAAAATAACTGATGAAACCTATTTGACAGTTTCTCTGTAAAAACCTGTACTACACCTGTATCACCAAATGATTTCATCAATGACATTTACCTGACTCGATGCTGTAGACAATCTCAGCGTTTTGGCCTTGGTCTTTGTCCAGAGCGTTGACCTGAAGCACGGCTGAGCCAATCGCAGCGGACTCAAACACGCGACCGGAGTATGGGGAATCCACGAACCAGGGAGCATTGTCATTGGTGTCCACCACGTTGATGACAACTCGCACCAGGTTCCTCTTGACTGGGATGTCCTGGTCACGTACCTGGTCATAAGAGTTGTGAACGCACATTAAGCAGAAGAAGAGATAGGACGCAAAACAAATGGAGAGGCAGACTTGGGAATGTGATATGTTCAAATGGAGAATGTTAAACTGGTATAAAGTTCAATTTTCCAATTGAACCGGAAAGCAAATTTACACATGCATAGATGTTCTGTATTAGGACTGGGTCAGCAAAGTCCTTTAATCCAAAAATCCAAATCCAATGAAATAAATCCAAGAATTCCGGTTGCAAATCCGTTCAATTAAGTGCATAGATTAAAAAATACTCAAGTTCTGCTGAAAGAAAAAAAAGATGAAACTATCTTTTACAACTATTTCTTAAAAATAAAAAGGAGGAGAACGTGGGTTTCACTTTAGTCTGGGGCAACCACATTTGCCATGGTCACATTAATCCTAAGCAACACGAGTCCTTCATGCAGAGAACACAGAAATAGATGAAAGATCACGTAAATCAGACCGATTCAAACCCGGTCAACAAAAGCTCGGGACATTGAGGGGCCCTGACGTCACCGTACCATGACGGTGAGGGTGTGCTGGCGCATGGTCTCGTGGTCCAGCCTCTCGGCCGTGTACAGGACGCCCGTTCCGGGGTCCAGGCGGAACTTCTTGAGGCTGAACGGGTCGGTGCTGCTCAGCAGGGTGAAGGTCAGCTTGTTCTTCTCGTCCTCGTCCACGGCGCTGATGCGCAGGACCTCGGCGTCGGCCGGCGTGTCCTCCGGCACGCTGACGTTGTAGCGCTGCTCGGAGAACTGGGGCCGGTGGTTGTTGGTGTCGATGACGCGGATCAGCACCTGTCAAGAATCACGCGGGAGCATCGCGTTAGGAGTCTGAAGGAGGACCGGCTTGGATAACAAACATGGGATTTTATTGAATTTTCATTCCACCATTTAGAAATGATTAAAAGACCTGAAAATACATCTTATATCAGAGCTAAGACGTAATTAGTTACATCTAAATGAAACACTTTTCTTTAAAAAAAAAAAGGAAGATAAACCAGACACAACACCAACTGTTCAAATCTCCCACTTCATATTTTCACATGGCAGCTAGATACAAGGAGGGTTGTGATGCCAATGGGTTTCTAGTAATGATTTTAAGTAGTACCCTTAGGTATGAAGAGCTGATGCTACAAGTACCAATTTTTCTCTACAATGTGTGAATCAAATGACTGTACTCAACATTTTATCACTATAACTGCATATGTTCACAAGCAAAGCCTGAAAAAAAACGATGTGCCGCAGTAGGGCATTTTTTCTCTCTTTATTTTTTTCTCACAACAAAGAACATCATGTCCTTTGTTGTGCGAGTCCTGTCCTCAAACTGTAAAATTCCGCCGGGGTCATGTTTTATCAACACCCGCCATTCGTCTAGCACACTTCCGACAGAGGATTATCAAGAGCCGTTGGAATGCCAGCTCCGGGTCCCAAAACTGGCGAGGGGCTCCTACCGTGGCCAAACAAGGGGAACAAAGGGATCAGCCAGATTAGACACCTGCATACCAGACACCAGGGGGAGGTGGGTGCACAAAGCCAAGCAGGGGGTACTGGAAGAGTGGGGAGAGGTATTCAACTGACAGTTAAACCTATGTTCGCCAGAACCCTCTCTGACGTGAGGGCTGTCCACGGGGTGCTTTTTGAAAGGACGTCCAGCGGTGGTTAGTCTGCTTAAGAGACCGATATAGACTCAGCGCGTCAGGGGCGATAACATTGACAATCTGTTGTGTGCTGAGATGCTGGCAATGCTGGCCTGATCTCACAGATGCCATCTCGCGGAGTGCCCGTGACTGCATGCTAACCATCAAAGTTGCACGTTGGCCATGTGCCACCAGTCACATGGTGTGACTCTTCTATGTCACAGAGCCACTGATAAAACCTTCTACAGAGAGAAGTCTTTTTACTATAACCTCTATTTGAGCAAAATGAGAACCCTAAGGAGGTATGCAAATCTCAAGTGTGTGTTTGTGGTGTGTGTATGTGTGCTTGTGTGTGGTGTGTGTGTGTGTGTATGTGTGTGTGTGGTGTGTGGTTCTATGTGTGTGTGTGTGTGTGTGTTTGTGTGTGTGTTTCAGTGAGTTTATGCATATCGAGGGACACACTTCACACTCCGAGCTGTCTGTCTTCTTCTCATGTCATGCCAGACATCATACAGTGCAGGATCCCTTAGGCGATGCAATCAACCTCAGTAACCCCAACCCCCTCCTCTTTGATTCTGCACATCCAGACACATGGACCCGGTCTCACAGTTTTCCCGAAAAGAAACCAGGGGGGGGGGGCCCGTGTCTCAATCTGGCTTGATTTAGATAACACTTCATGAGAAAAAGGGGGAGGCCATTGATAAGGTTGTGAGGGCTGACAAGTGTTGTCAGCTAACAGAAAGCCTGGCCACAACCTGGTCACCAGTCTCCTCAGCCAAGCTGGATGGTATGTGGGTAGGGAGCATAAAGAACCTTAAGCCATCGCCTTGGGGCTATTTTTCTATGCAACATTCCCCTTCAATCGCAAACCTACCAACACCCTGTGCGCACATGAGCTCGCACAGTTTCCAAACTCCCCCCACTTCCCTTGCTGAAAGAAGGCTAAGGCACTTCAAAGGAAACATCGTAAAGCTACATGATCCAGGCTGACTGCAGAAGAATTTCCAGTGTAGAAAACTCTTTAGCTTTTGTAGATACCTTCCTCTGGGAGTGCTGCAGACGAGCTAGTTCAAGACTAAGACACTGTCTTAAGAGAAGGGGGGAGAAAACTGCTGGCAAGGAAGGAGGGGGGGAAAAAAGTAAAGAGAAGAGAACAAAAGACTGCAAAAGCCAGTTGTCAAATTTTTAAAAGAGGCATTGTATCAGGAACAGCAACACACCAAAAGGCCACAAACAGAATTTCGGAGAGGGGGGCAAACAACATGTGGAAAGCGTTAAGGACATGTAAGTCAGCCAGAGACAGAGAGAGAATGCGATGGAGCCGGTGGGACAGTTTGTGCTGATTTAACATGAGAATCAGGGGGTCCTGGAGAGCAGATTGCAACAGAACAGCTTGTGGGTGCTCCTGCGGGGCTGTGGCAGGATGTATTGGAGCTGGCGGCGGCCGGACGGACGCAGGCAGGGCCCCGTGCCCAGGCTGTCTTGTTGGCATGGCTCCTGGTTGTGAGGTGCCCATGTTGGAATGCAATGACCCCTTGTGTGGATTAGCTGATACTTTGCAGACGCCTTCATCTTGCCACAATGGCCTTGTGGCGAGAACAATATGAGTAGCTACAGTGATCTATCAAACCGCCCCCAGCCCCCCCAACACAGAGAAAGGGTCTCCTCCTGGACAGCCCTTAGCGCGTCGTAGCTAGATATGCGAAAGAGGTCGGAGTTATTGTTCAAATATTTTTGGGGTGCCAATCTGAGAATTGAAAAGGTACTGCAAATAATTACATTTGCTCTCGAATTCAATAATCATCAAATATGATATATGTATATATAATAGCATTTATTCCAGATGAATATTTCTAATTGCACCCTCTAAGCGGTGTATGGAACACCGCCTTGAGAATCGGGACAAAGCCAGAAAGAGGATGAATCCTGCGTGCTTTTGTTTCAAAACAATGCCTTAACTAACACCTTGTGTGTTGTCACAAAAGCCGGGCACGCGCGGGGGGTTCCAAAGCCCTCGCTTGCCACCGACACCATGCGCAGGAGAGGAAGCCCCCTGCCAGGTGGCAGGTTCTGGGCAACGGCAGGACATTGGCACGGTGTGCACATGCACATTTCTTCCAAAGCAGGATTAGCACGGCCCAGCACAGTACACTACCCCCACAGAGGTCCAGTGTTCTTCCTATTGGTGCTTTATATTTTACCCCAACCGAAATATCCTAATCTTCACATACTTGGCCAAAAAAAATGGAGAGGGTTTCTGAAAATGGAGATGGAGAGAACAAGAAAAGGAAGGAATGTGAGGGCTAAGAGAGAGAGACGGGCGGGGAGGGGCGACAAAAGAAGGGAAAATACATTCCAAAGACTGAAAATAGGCCATGCTGTCTGGCAGCACGGTGTCCATATGACTTTGATTTTTGGAACAGATAAGTGAAACACTGAGCTTTCACAAGGTACTCCACACGTGAGTCAATCTAATCCTGTCAGCAAATGTTCTCCTGAACAAATACTTTGTGATTGATCGATGAAAAGTACAAAGAAAGCAAAAAGTATAGTTTTCTTCGGGACAAATGTGTTTGCAATTTCTGCTTTTTTTTTTTTATGGAATTCAATTTCATATTTTTTAGGTTTGCACATGCTTTGAAAATTGTTTAACTGCTAACGCCATTGATCAAGAGTTATAATTGAAAACTCTTCATCAATGGGGACAATATGTTGGAGCAGTTTCCCAGTAACCTTGAACAGATGATGAAGTGCAATCATCTGCTAAATAGAAAGCAGGGTCTAATTACAGCGAGCCAGATGTTGGAGACTGAAGACAGTACTCTCATTGTTTACTGTTAGCCCATGCTACCAGGTGCAAAACAAACCTCACATGAGGATGGTCAACTGCATGTTCCTTAAAGTAGGATTTCCAATCTATTGATAGAAGCAAGGCCTTTCATGAATCTATTATGACGTCGGATCACAGAGGAATTGCATCCAAAATTAATGAAAGCGGAAAACCAATTGCTGAATTCAAGTAGTGGCCTGTGAATGATGGACTTGTATGGCTAATTGGACGTTGCAGAAGCCTTGATCATAATGGACACGGACGCCGACAGAAGAATGCTTGTTTGAACCCATGTCGATGCCGCTGCTAACTACGTTATGTAATTTCCCGTTATTTTGTGGATAAAAGTTCACGTTGTCAAGAGGTAGCAGTGTGGAAGAAACACTAAAGATGCAAATGCATTGACTAGGCTAACCTTTGAGCATAATTCATTTGGACTGGAAATGTCGACGGAGACAGTGCTATTTACAGCCTTTCTAGGAATATCTACTTCACAGGGGTTGCTCTGCAGGAAGCATAGAGGGGAGGAGAGGGGTTTCAGTGGCACTGTAAATAGAGGAGGCGGGGGGGGAGGGTCCTCTAAACATGTTGAAGATCCTTTGCCTAACTAGATATGCAACACTTCCGTGGGTATGCTGTAAAGCGTCACTTAGGGGGCAGTGCTTCTTCAGCGAGAGGCTGGGCAGAGCAGAGCAGCCAGATGATGAAAGCCCTTATTCATAGGGAGTGACAACAAATAGATCCAGTCTAAGGCTACGGCTCTCTGAAGCCGCCCCTTTGAGGAACGGGGACCAAACAATTTTGAACGCCAGTATCCCCTATGACCCAGACTACCGTGACAGATACAGACATCTGAGGAGGAGTTATGTGCGCTATGTGTTCCAAAACAGAGATACGCGAAGACAAACTAGGGCCTACATGCCCAAACATTTTTGATTGCTGCAGTGAATTCTTGGCGTTAGACAATGCTTTTCATACAACCCCATGGCCAGGTTTCTCCCCTTTTCAGGGATTTATCGTTGTATCCGTGATCAGAAGACAAACATTGTGATGAGAAAACTCTGTATGGTGCACTGTAACTCCCTGAGCAAAATGCAAAAAGGCAAGCGTTCAAAATGGTTTCAACAAGGAGGAGCAGCAGAGAGGAGGAGGAGGCAGACAAAAGGAATGTGCACATCAAAAAAATCTCTGAGCTCGATGGCACCATCCGCCATTCTAGACCTCCTTCAGGAATGAGACAATGGAAGATTTCTGGAGCTCCCCGCCAAAGAAGACAAAAAGAAAAAATGCTTCGCAGCCCTGAGGTGACAGACAAGTAAAGCATTGTACCAATGTTTTAAGCATGGCAACAAATGTATAAACGTCCTTCTCCCTCCATTCACATGCAAATCACAGAACAGATTGTAAGAGTACATGCTGTTAAATGTTTCATGGTATCCTAAAAAAAGAGCTAGAAATAATCTGTATAGTGGTTTTTACTGTCAAGTTCACACATAAAAGAGAAGAAAATAGAAGATGCAACCAGCCCCGGAATAGAACCTGCCAATACCTTCCCAGAATATTTTAACTTTTATATATTTTTTTCTTTAACTACTACACACAAAGCTTTTTACAAAAAGTATGTGTGTCATAATATCTGATTTGATACCCTAACTTTCCATTAACTTTTTCTTTTAACAAAACTGTCTACCTCGATACCCGGGACAGTCTAGATGCAGCTGTCCACGTAGCGGGGGGAAAAAAAAAAAAATCTTTCCATTGACTTTGTTGTATTTGACATGGGAACAACATAACTGTGACAGGTCCCTCATCAGTTTCCAACAGTTTTATTAGTCTTTCAATTACCTGGGTGCTGACAGTTCGTGTCCCGTCGGTGGCCTCCACTGTCAGGTTGTAATTTGATTTCTGTTCTGCGTCGAGGGGGCGCGCCACAATCAGCGTTCCGCTGGCCTTGTGCACTTCAAAACGGCTGTCATAATTACCACCTGCGGAGATTTTGGAGATGTTTTTTTTAAAGCACGGTGGAGATGGGTATCGAATTAGTGGCACATCATCACCTAGTGCAATGCAAAGGGCAAGTGTAGGACAGGGGGATGGGGGGCATCTACAGACATCAACGTATTGACGTCTGTAGATTTAAGTTTCAGGTTATACTGTTACAAAATGAGGACAATGTTGACTGATGTGGTAAAAAATGTGATGCTATGAACTCTTACATTCAAAAATAAATGAAAAGTGGTATACCAGCACATATTCTTAAGCAAGTGTTGAAATAGCCTTCACCTCAGTCTTAACACGTACAATTATATTAATTTGGACTATGAACCTTCTAAATGTTACTGACTGAAGGTTGCAGTATATTCAGAAAGAAGAGAATACATTAACTTATACTTAGAGTAAGAGGTACTAACCAGGCACCTAGTCGGTGATGTAACTAGTTATAGCTAATAAACTGGCACCAACGAATGAGTAGGGAACAAAGTCATCAAAAAAATGATAAATTTGAAATAAATATATCAAAATAACCTAGCGTAAAGATTTATACGCTAGGTTAAATAACTGCAAATGATGTAATGATGGTTATAAAACAGGTCTGGTGAGTAACATCAATATGGTGACACAGCACAGTTCACCAACACACACACACACACACACACACATGGTTGAGAAGGAGAGGATCACCACAACACAACACAGCCACTAGGAGATCTCAGCAGATACCTTCTGCCGTACAGTTGTAGTCACAAGCCATCTGAAGGATGTAAAACATCCCAGAATCCTCTAGGTCGTCTTGTTAAAAAATCCAACCATAGAGAGAACATTCCAAAATGAAAAAAAAGGAAAGGGAAGGGAGAAGAAACGAGAAGCGTGGAAGCGGACACAGAGGAGAAATAGAAGAGAAGAACTGTTAGTCAGAAACAAAGAGAGGCAAGTGGAGAAGGTTAAGATTCATCCTGAAACTAAGTTCAGCAGTATGTCAAGTGTTTGTTTGATCAGTTAAACGTAACAGTCGGCACCGGCAGAATTAACACTCCTTAGCGCACACTCAGTTTGAACAAATCTAGAGGCAAGTTTTGAGTAAATAAAATATCCTCACCGACTCACACAGCCAATTCACTGCTTGAATATCATTAGCGCTACCCTCAAGATGTGCATGCATAAAGAGCTCGACAGCCACACACACACACACACACACACGTAAAATAACACAATACCTGTGATCTCGAACCACACGGGAACGTCAGAGGATTCGGTGGCGATGACGCCGACCATGTGAGAGACGGGATCGCTCTCCATCACAGAGAAGGAGTAGGGGCTCTCCTCGAAGGCCAGGGGGGCTGCGTCCTCCGGGACCAGCGGCTTTGGGATCCACTCGATGTGGAGGCGGCAT
>OOFG01085702.1:0-14250 GCA_900323295.1 Molva molva
CCCACTCCTCTTCATGGATCTTTAATCCAAATGTAAAAAAATAAGTTTCCCTCTAGAGTCTTCAATTTGTGGACACTCGCTCTTCTGTGTCGTGTGATAGCCATTCAGTGACTAGTCAGGTGAAGGTCATTTTACACTGGAATTAATGCATTTACAGATGTATCTGGTTACAGGGGGTCCAGTTACAGCGATGGAAAACACTGATCTTTCCAGCACGGACATGGGATTAACTTCCTCAAGGTATGCAGTGTTGGACCTTCGACTAATCTAAAGTAGAACCAGAGCCTTATAGAGAAATGTGTGTTTTCCAAGCCTATTGTCAAGTCTATTGTAAATTGAATTTACAATTTGTATTTTTACAGCGAAAATGTGAGTGTCTGGGGGTAAACATTGACATCTAAATGCAACGTATCTGAACAAACTAAAACACCAAGCCAAGGGGTCTGAGCTCATACAGGCTTTACGTCTGATATGACAGGACTGTATTTCTTTTCCTATATAAAGTAGTTCCCTTTTTAATTGCTGGCCTATTCCTCTCTCTCTTTCTGCCTCTGGCTCCTTCCTAGCTGCCACTCAAGTCTTGCGGGGATGCTATTTTATCACCCGGCAGTTGCTCAGTTCCTTGTGAAAATATCATTCAGTGCCTTGCTTTCATCACTGTCTCGTCATTGTGGCCACCTTTAAGATTTCCGCTTTACTGATGATAAGTGGGTTACGTCGTGCAATTAGCACATCTTGAGGTGTTTGTGGTATTCATGTTGCTAGAAAGAAAACAGAAAGTTTGACATGAACAGTGAGCAGGTAATACATAATACAGAATAAGGGCTTGGATGGGAACTGTCAGCGGTTTGGATGATCGAAAACGTAAAAAGTGTGTCCAAGGGTGGACCCAGTAACAGCATGCATCCATGCTGTTACTGGGTGTGCCCTATGTACCTCCCCACCACCACCATGCCCCACCACCACCCAGACCCTCAGATAACCAGAGATCCTTGCGGCCAGCCATTCTGCGCAGGGCTACCGGTACAAGTGGATTCCCCTCTCCCTCGGTGGACTGACATTGGCCAGAGACAGCCTGGCTGAAATTCAATCCTCCTCAAGTCCTTAACTTGATTGAACTACAACAAGATCCCTGGACTGGAGGTAACGTTTCCACTGAATTATGCACGACCAGAGAGTGGACATGTAGAAAAGGACTCCTTGCTCAGCTTTTGATAAGGCTTCAGACTATTTTACTAAATGTTTAAAAAAAAATAGACACAATATCCCTTCAGGTAAATGTAAACCTTATCCAAATGCATGAACTCGGTCATGTGCTGTGTGGCTTTGCAAGCCCCCATAGTCAGGAAAATGAACCTCACATTAGATTAGATCTCCACACACACCAACACCCCAAGGTGTTGCTGTTTCTGAGCTGCATGCTGCTACATGTCCTGCTACTGGTTCTCTTCCTAACTCAAGCCTGCGCCTATGAAGGCTGAACAGCCTTCCTGCCGCTGCCGCTGCACTCCAGCCCTGTCACAAGAAGACCCCTAACAGATGAGCTGCCCCGTGTGTGTCTGTGTGTGCGTACAAGCGCCACCGCGTGTGAAGTGCGGAGCACTTTTGTCGTTGTGTTATTCGTGTCCCATTAGTAGATTTCCGGTCTGCGAAAAATAAAGAACAGAAGGGAATGAATTGAGCATGTGGTTTGTTGCTGTGCTTCCCGCACCACACCACATTCAACACACCATACCTTACCTCACCATACCATACCTTCATACACCACACAGTAGCTTAACACACCACACCGTATTAAGACAACCCCCCTCGACAGGCCTCTCTTTGGCATTCCATTGGTCACACGGTCGTATGGTAGTGTCAAGTCTCTTGTAGAGCATTCAGCACACAGCCTTTGACTGTTCTTCTCTTGTGTATATTGCCTGCTGTTGGTATTTTGAATCTTCTTTGTTGGTGAGCTTTCCCCTGCTATTCCTCGTCCTTTCATTGTGCTCTGCGGCTGTTAGCAGCTCATGAGGCGCACTACAGAGGGTCACCATAAGCCTATGGGTTCCCCTAAGGCCCTTCTTCGTCACATGATGAATCAAGCTCATAATCGTCTGAGAAATCTGGGTCCGCCAGCACGTGATCTTTCCACATCTCTCCCTCTCGCTGGGATCTTTTCAATGCCACAATCTAAGGTAGGCAATTTATTTAGAAGCTTTTATTGTCTTATCTGTTGAACTTCTCTTTGCATCATGACTGCAATCAATAAATGAAATATTCTGACAAAAAAAAGAGAAATCTCGTTACCGGTGGCAGCCGCAGGCCTGTAACAAACTCGTCCATTCATTTCATTTGGCCCGAATGAAATTATTGGCTGCGCGCACTCTGCCCATGCACTCATCGTGCACGACCGGGGCCTTCCACAAGGCTAGGTAGACCTATTGCTAAAGCTAGCGAGCTAGTCATGTGTTTTGGGGGAGTAGCTTTGGAAGGAGGCCTGAGGGGAGGGAAGGGATGTTTTCAGTTGGAAACTTCCAAAATCTAGCTAACGTTGGCTGGTTTGTCCAAATTGTCTACCCTAGCTTTAAGCGCTGAATATGAATGCAATTCTGTGATCATAGTGAAACATTATCATGCAAATCTCATCAAAAATCAATTGTTCTGTGGTTTCTAGAAGACTTAACATTAAGTAGAGCGTATGCTGGAACTGAAATGTACAAAACGCTGAAAGGTGTTTCAATTAACCAACTATTTTTGTATTATTCAGTTCATCTTTTTCCATGCCTCTTCTGTTTTTCCCTCCTTTTCTGTCATCTCAATCAGTTATTTATTTATTATTTTTCATAGAAAGTAACAGCGGTGTTTATTTAACCTCAGAACGATAAGAGGAAACATGATTTTTGCAGTGCTTCCTGTTATTTATTAACCAATGTGTTGGGTACATTTGAAAGCCCTCAGGACCACTGACCCTTGCCTTACACACAGTTCTGTTCCCTGCTGCTCTTCATGGTCCAGGCTTTTATTTTATATAACCTTCAGTTATTTTATAATTTGAATTTTCATTGTTGGATGAGTTTCCTTAAAGTGTTTTGAAGACAGAAACAGGGAAGTGACTCTGACCACTTCACAAGGTAATATTTGTTATAAATATGATGGATCTTAGACACATAAACTAACATATGATGAAATTGGTGTAATACATTTCATTCATTTCTATTTCATTGCTTGCTGTTCGCTAGTGACATTTGGTTTCATTTTACATGAAAAAAAAATGTTTTCCCTATGTGCATATCTGGGCTTTTCTCACTGGGATTAATGTAAATTTGCTCATGAAGAAAAATGGTATTCTATCAATTCTATACAATTCCTGGGTTCAGTGATCTGTAACTTTATGTTCCAGGTGCATCTGTTGGTGCAGCATACAGATGGTATGACATAGTGACCTTTCATTTTTTTTTGATAACACAGGAGTCGATTATATTTTATTCAGGAAACCCTCATCTGATGTATAAGTCCCCTTTTGCTACTATTTTATGTAGCAAGCAAGATAAAATGATATGGTGATGTGATATAGGTCATTGACATAATGAGGGATTGGATCAATGAAAAGGCCACATAAGCCTCATAAATAATAGCAAAATGGTACCAACTGCTGAACCTGGTTTGCTGCAGTGAAAAATCTGTCCCCTTCTCGTTTCAGACTTTAGCGTAATAATCTCAAAGATTATCATGTCAATAGATGTCTGTTAAGTCACACACAGAATACCACCTTAAACTTTAAGGCTGAAGCCAGTACGGTTCAACTGATCCTCCTTCCTACTGGTCCATCAGGTATGACCAGGTTGTTCTGTTACGCTTAAATAATTCTCTCTTACTTCCTCAATCCACTCAGTGCAGGGCAGACAAAGTGAAAAGCGATAGTCAAATTCCATACCTTTATGCCACTCACACACAGCGATGCCCTGCCTCATTGTTTTCTTGCCATAGCCTACTCATGTTCACTTTTGTTGCGTGCTCTCTGAGTGCTTACTTTATCATTTTGAAATATACACAGGGATAGAAAATTAAACTCATTATAACAATGTTATCTAAAACATATTACATATTTCACTCTAAGGTCTATGGAGGTGTTTTCTTTCCTCCTCTCACTTTTTGGATATTAGTTGGCGATAGTCATACATAAACATGAGTTGTTGATGCTTCCTAACTTCAATGAAAGAGATTCGATTTCAGCCTTTGAAAGTGACCTGATGGTGCCAATGAAAGTGAATGAGCAGTAGGTTTATTTGAGGTAATCAGCTGTTATTATCTTCAGACTGGAATTGAGAATGTCAAGCAGCAAAAAAAAAAATTTTTACAACAGCATTTTAGGGCCAGTTATGAAAAAAAGATTTTGAGAATAAGGTCATAATCTTACGAGAATAAAATCGTAATTGCGGGACTAAAGTCAGAATCTTACGAGAATAAAGACGTAACTTTGAGAATAAAGTCATAATATTACCCGACTTAAGTCAAAATATCAAGGAAATTTGGTAAAATTCTGAGAATTAAGTCAGAAACTTTCTAGAGAAAAACAAAAATAAATGATAAGAACAAACGATAGGTAACAGGGAATGTTTCACATTAGTGTCAATTTGCATTTGTACCATGCAAATTGTTTAACAATTTGTTTAACAAAAATCCCAAAAATGGCCACAAAAAATATGACATTCCCTTCTTCATTGTAGCTGCCGGGAGTTTGGCAGTGGGACTCGGAAGTTAACCTGTGTTAACAGTGGCCCTAAAACGCCATTGTACCTTTCCACTCCAATAAGTCAGTTGTGGCTTCGCTCTGCATTACATTTATATTGGGATGACCAGTGTATGTAATATGCCACAATGTATGCCATAATTGCCGTCTTGGCCACATGTGGGTGAGCTATTTCCTCGGAGGGAAGCCCTTGACCATAACAAAGGAAATAGTGTTGGGAACTAGACCCATGTGAGAGACCAAAATAATTGAAAAACATTTCCAAACTATGTAGGCTATTGTTTAGTTATCTGACTAAAGAAATAATTCAAGGTGAACTGTACAATGTTTTCTATTTAGGTGTGTGTGTGTGTGTGTGTGCGTGTGTGTGTGTGTGTGTGTGTGTGCGTACAAGCGCCCCTGTGTTTGTGTGTGTGAGGTGCGGAGCACTTTTGTCATTGTGTTATTTGTGTTCCATTAGTATGTGTGTGTATGTGTGTGTGTGCATTTATTTTCTTCTGATTACATCTCATCTTCTTTATTCTTACACAGTGAACAACAGGGGAGGAGCTGATTGTATTCCCGGCTTGAGCCAATATAAATGGATCTGTATGCTATGTTACCAGAGTCGCCACAGTGTCAAATGGACATACTCCCCCCAGCCACTGCCTTACCTATGCACCCTAATGCTCTCCAACTTTGGCTCTCGGCCCAACGACTGCTTATGTACAACATTAACGTGGTGGGAATGCACAGGATGTGATTCAGGCTAGTAGATCTAATTAACCAGGCAATCGGAGCATGTGAGAAGTACAGGTGCCATTGAGCTGCTGTTGTAACATAAGCTGGTGTCATCAGTCATAAAGAAACAGAAACCTAGCCAAGAGCACGGGGCCAGAACATAGCGTGTTGCTGAGATACTGTTAACACAAATCACTTTTGATCATCTTCTTGACTGCTGTTCAAACTGGGACACTGTTTGAAGATGGATGGCTAAATTGATTACATGAGTGCTATATTATATAACTATACACATAATACCCTAAATATATAGTATAAATATATAATATGTCGGATGTCTTCTTTTTTGTACAATAGGCTACATATCCTATTTCATTATGAGTCAATATTCAACAACGGTCAACTATCTTAAATGTTTTAAATTTTTGATATTTCAAAGTAAATCTTCACTAAATCTATAAACACTGGCTTTAAGTCATTTAAAGCCACGTGAAACTTCCAGTCTTTGAACGGTCTTCTATAGCTGGCAATTATTTTACTCATCTCAAAAAGTACCCAAAAAGCGATATTCTCTGAAAATAAGAGAAACAATGGGGGAGATTCCAACGTTACAATGCCACCGGTGAGAGAACCATCACGAGAGAAGAAAAATGAAAAAGTACATTCCACTTCCATTTCACTGCATATAAATGGACTGGCATCTTAATTAAACGGCAGTGACCATGTGACGCCGGAGTAGCAAACTGTTACTGAAGAAGCCTGGTGAATAAGCGCAGTATATTTTTTTGGATTGTGATGTTGAGGGGAAATTGGTTTTCCCTTCCACCGTTCTAAAAGCGGCTGAGGGAGTGGGAGACGGGCAGCCACTCTGGCTGGACGTCTTGAGCTCACACACTGCCTGAGTACTTTCGTGGATCTCAACATGATGGTGGGGAAGGGAGGGAAGACACGGTCGTACGGTCGACCCTCCTGTTATTCACGTTAAATCGGTTTGTTTTCTTCCCAACGGATTTGAGAGGAACGGGAAAAGGTAACGTCAACATCCAACGTATCTGAATTATATGGCAAATTATTGCGACATTGTTTTTTTTCAGTCGACAACGATGGAAAACCAACAGTCCAGTTTTTCACGTGAACGGCAACACAGCCCAGCGTTTGAACGACGACCGAAAAGATGATGCGGGTTTTTTTCTGTGCAATGTAATACATGGATATATCTGCGTGTAAAACGTTTTGTCAATAATGTAATGCCACAGGACCTCCACCTCTGGCCACATTTCCATTGACTGTAGCTTTATGCAGGCCTGCCGAGGAGACCTAGGCGAAATTCTTCCTCCGCCAACGTAGCGTGTCGGGAGCGCTGGCCTAGTAACCCGCTACTGCTAGCTCGTTGGAAATCGCCATAGGATCTTTTATACACTAGTGCTTTTATAAGATGCTCTGCTTGACTGTTTTCTACACACATTTGTTTTCGACTTAACTTACACCGTATAATGGCGCGGATAAACAACTAACTAACCAGGTACGGCTGTGTAGCAGTCGTACTTAAATCTAGCATTGAATTAGGGGACAGCCAAGTTCCGTTATTTCCTCTGTTAGCTGCTAAATTAGCCGTTCATCTTTGTCCGTTGTAAAATTAGACAAACTAAAACGCAGGCGACTCATGTCAAATTAAGTATTTTCGAGATGAATGAGATGTTGGTCCTGTGTTTTGGCAATCCTCTAGTTCAAATGGGCATATACCTGGTTGTGGACACATTGTTTAGTCTGATCCTCTTCCAGCCTCTGTCTAGTTTGCATCAATATTAGCTATATGCTACCTTTCTTATGGTTACATGTAATGAGATGCTAAAGTGATTATGTTGACGTCATTATTCGGCTACATTTTTGTCCTGCCTCATCTATGACCCGTTCAATATACATACAAACATAAGAAAGCGGCATATGGTTGTATACACACAGAAGCTAAGGTGGATTGCCCACTATATTTTCTTATTGGGTTGAGTAGTTTTCATAATAATAATAATAATAAAGTTCCAGGTATTATTGTGCCTTAAGTCACAATAATTCTTCATTTTGCATAGGCTATGAAGCCTACATCCATCAAATATGTCTTTAATTTCAAACGTTACGCATGGATTAATAGTGATATTAATCCACCCATTCCTTTTTTTTTTAGACCCTAATTTACTCTTGCTCCGAGCTGTTCTCAGAATGCGTTTTACATATACCCCACACATTCTTTATGGCATGCTCTGTTTCAACAAGCCCTGCTTGGCATTTGGTACCTTTGGGTATTTCCTGTGGTTCAGTGTGGTTATCAAGATGCAGTGAAATAGTGGCAGCGAAAGCAGAAATCTTAGCCTGTTTCTAATGATAATATGCTGTCATTTACTCCAGTAGACTGTAGGTCCCATGTGCTGCTGCCATATATTGTCTATTTGGAGTGTCATAATTCCTAAGTTAGTAAATACGTTTTTTTTCTATCTCTGCATTCACATATTCTTATGTAGGTTTGACAAAGTTACAGTTCAGACCGAGGAATTAAAGTCAAACTACAGCTATGGAACACTGTCCACCCGCTTTGATGTTAACTCGTTCAGTTTGTGTGCTTTCTCATTACTGGAATTTAAACACCACAGCACAGTGATGATGATGGTTTTTAGTTAGTGTTCAATGTCCAGCATGTAATGGTTGACTTCCTAATGGCAGCATTGGCTAGCCATTCATTATCTCAACGTTCTGTCAAGAGACCCTAATAGGTTCAGATCATTTTGCATCTACCTTGTATTCATCCTAATTGACTTGTAGTGATTTATTTTTATACAATTTTTATTTTTTTAAGTTTTTCAAAGATGGCAAGATTCAAAATCAGAACTGCATGGCTGAGAGTGAAACACCCTAACCAGTAGTTTAGACTAACATGTTCCTTATAGAGTTTAAAAATATAATATCCATAAATCGAAAATCCCTTTTAACACAACTTAAGTATATTTCTCTATGACATTGCCTTAGTGGGAATCACAATGAAGGGTTTTCAAGTCTATCATCTAAAAATGCCAGTCCATGTAGTATTTGATGTGTTCAGTGTCGTCCATCATCATCATTATCATCTCCCTTCTGGTCTTCACAGGTGACAGGTCCGGCTGGTGCCATGTGAATAACTGAAAAAACCATGAAGCCCACACATAAGCTGCTGTTCGTTCTGTGCCCCATGCTGGTCCTTGGCTTCATCTACTACTCCTCTGGGAAGCTACACCTGCACGTTTGGGGCCAAAAGCCACGTAGGTTGCCCTGCACTGCCACAGCTGCTACTGTTTTGTTTTGTGTATTTCTTTTATTGGCGTCTAAGGGTGGGTGCTGCAACCTTTTGGAATAGCCTTTTTGTATTTCAAAATTGTTTTTCAAATAGTACCTTTGACAATTTACCGAACATTTTATTAATAATTGGGATACAGAATCGAGCCTTTCTTTCAGAAATTGCGACTTTCTTATAGTTAGATTGTTAGGTTCATGACTAATATTACAATAACAATGTTATATCCAACACACATTGGTCAACAAGTACAAAACCAAAAACATCACCGTGTTAGAGTTGTGTTTTTATGTCTTTGTACTGTTGTCAGCGGTGTGCTAGCCTAGCACCCACCCTACGTGGCCTCTTTTAAAAATGGAGACAAGGCTCGTCTGCTCTTGTTTCACCTCTGTTCTGTTTGATGTCTATCTTATCTGTTGTGTTTTGCTTTCTGATTTTCTCCCAGTTCCTCCGTGTGTTACTATTTTAGTTCTGCAGTAAAAACCTTTTCTTTAAGGGACCATTTTTAGTTTTGTAAGTCTTAATGTTTTTGGGTGAGAAGAGTTCTTCTATTTTTTTGGCCCCTCTCTGGTAGTTCCCCTCACGAGAGTCTAATGAGAGATAGGTATTTATTGACATTCAGTCTACAGCCTTATTATCTCTTAAAACTCAACATTGTGATAAGATAGCTCTGTTTTTTATGACTGTAGAACAATGAAAGCCACTTTTGTGATTCCATGTTTAAACTGGGAGGGTAACCCAGTTCAAAGGACAGTTAGGACAGTGAGAGCCTAGGAAGCCTAGGAACCAAAATTTATTGTCGTTATATAACATGCATTGCTCTTTTGAACGCTGGAAATTACACATTATTAATTCACAAGGAATTAATTAATGCAATTCTAAAATCTGGAAAGCCAGTTTCTTAACGCTGTTCTATCCTCATTCATTGTCATTTTGAGATTGTCTGTACTGTTGTCGTTGTGTTGCTTTCACAACAAAAATAGAGAAGTCAAAAGGATTAATTTTGAATGCATTACGAGTTGGTGGTTTGTCAATAGAACAATGATCTCCCTTACAAGCATTCACTCTTTGGAAGGAGATGCCATGATACTAGTATGTACCATGGACATCATAACTGTGTGTGCATTACTTTTTGTTTGCCTATTGTGATCTGGATCTAACTTGTGTAAAAGATTTAGCAATGTTGGAGGAGAGCCCTTTACACCTCTATATGAAGCCAGCAGAGGGGGCTCCAAGATTTCACTTGGCCACCATATGAAACATATTGGCTGGTAAAACTTTCTCTGGTGGAGAAAATCTTCATCCAGTGGGTATCCATCATCCCAAGCCCCCTGTACGTTTTTTCCAGAAACATTGGTTTGGGAAAATTGATTGGCACTGGCGAGATGTTTTAGCCTCCAAGGCCTTGGAACTCATTTATTTTTAAATGGAGAATTTATTGACAAACTAGTGACTGAAAGTGGGACTTCCTTTGTGTTTTTAGAGGTAAATTCAGAAAACAGGGAAGCTGAACTTCACAGGCCAGTGTGCTGACATCTAGGCCTATAGAACAGCATTGATGACCCAAACTGTTTCCCTCCGCCCTCTAACAGTGAGGAACCACCCTGATCCATTCTCCCTACCTCTATTAAAATTAGACTAGTCTTAATGTGTGGCAATTTTAATGACGGGCATTGAAAATACCAGCCAATAATTTGTATGTTCATTTAAACACTAACATGTTTTGAGGCACACGCTCTTCTTGAAAGTTGGAAAAACGTCATCGCCTGCAGTGATGCAATTCACATCCGGGAAATCTGACCGCTAATAAGCAGTGAGGTGGTTGAGTGAATCATTGTCGTCTCTGAATAATTGATGTTCTCCACTAGTTTACTTTAATGCCAATTAAGTTAACACATTCAAGGAATCTTTCTTTGTGTTTTGTGCACTGCCCATAAGTCCAACATAAGCTTTGACTGTGAGTTACAGTGTGAATAATACTGTTCTATCCAACTACATATCTTGTCGTTGTCCCATGTCAGGCGGGGTATTGTGTAAGCAGGCTCCAAAATTAACTTTTTTAAATTTTTCTTCACACCTGCAAGATTGGAAAAATCTACCGGCTAAATAATTGTTTTAATATTTAACCCTGTAATTTGTAACTTGCTAAAGGCCAAATCTATCTGCCATCGGCTGGTGGCAGGTGTTCATTTTGGACCGTGTGTGTAAGAAATTGTGAGTTATCGTATCGACATTGTGGGTGAGAGATGCAGCAGTGCCAGATGTGTTTAAAGGACTGATGGTGGATAAGGGAGAGAAAAGCTTTTTCACACAGCCCCCTTCCCCCCGCCCCTTCATTGAACTGTGGCAAACTAAGCCATTCTATTTGAGTGAGAGGATCATATCTGTATAATCTCCTTCCTCATTCTTGAAATGATTGTGCTGGATGGGACTCCCGCGACTCCAGGACCAAATGGTTCCCACTTGGACATGGGCCGCGTGCATCATTAAGATTATCATCTCAATGATCTCTCATTTACTGTTTTTAATCATAACTAGATTTGAAGCTGTTGTTGGCTGGGTACCACCATATGGCCAGTTAGTGCTTTCCAACAGTATGTATATTCCCCTGGTTCTAGCATAACTCAAGCACTTCTTCCTGGGAGAGTGCTGACAGGGATGTTTAAGGCAGGGTCTTTGGATGGGATAATTGTTGATGCTGTATGGACCATGCTTTCCTGGATGCTGGAAGGCCCAGTGTATCAATGTTTGATATATGACTGTCTCTACTGATATGCATAAATTTAGGGTTCTGCAATGGCTGATTGTCTCAATCACCCCTTTGTGTTTTCAGAGAGTGATGAAGAGCCTACACTCAGGGCCTCAACTAAAGGGCCTAAAGTGAAAATCGCTACCAATAGTCATGTCAAAGGTAGAGGAGCCATCTGCTCGCTGGGCTCATGGAGTGTTCGTCTTTACAGTAGGGGTCGACCGATTTAGTTTTTTTCAGGGCCTATACCGATTATTAGTAATCAAGGAGACCGATAACAGATATTTGGAACCGATATACATTTGCAGTAAAAATTTAAATGCTGGTGTCAAAATTTAGAATATCACAAACTCTAACGCATAACTTTGTTGAGATGCCTTTAAGCATATGTTTAATTAAAAGAGAACTTAAGATGAGAACATTATCTTAAAACAAAAGTGCAGGGAGCTCCCAGCAGCATTTATTATAAAGTAAACTGAACATTTTATAAATTAATAAACAAAATGGCTCCCCGAAGTTTAAATTATTTAAATGATACATATTATCAACAAGTGATAGCAGGGAACCTGTCATTATGTTGTGGAAAACCGGTGGTGGATGGGGCACGGCAGGCAAAGCCATTTAAAATATCGGGTGGGTGGGTGTGTTAGCTCCAAGTGGAGGAAGTTCCCGTGGTTAGCATTCGTTGTGATTTAAAGCATATAGGGGAAGTAATGTTACATTCACAATACGATAGGTCAAATAATTTCCAGTTGCACTGGAACCAACACTACTAAAAGAAATAGCTATCGCTACATAAATCAACTATTATGTTAACTGTATATCACTGCAACAAAGTGCATTATTCGGGCAGTTTCAGTGCAACTGGGAAACTGGTTATGCTTGTCTTCAGGGGGATTATGATGTTTATTTCAACTTGGGCAATATCTGCTGCTTTAAGCTGGGTACACAGGACGATTTTTCAAATTTAGAAAACCTGAGAGACCACACACCTAACGATAGATTAAGATACATTTGACTGTTTTGGTCGTTTAGTGTGTGTGTGATAGAAAACGATTTTGCCAACACAGCACACCACACACTAACCAATTCCATTCCACAACAACCCAGTCCAGATTTTCAAACCGGAAATCTCGCCAATCTCGTGATCAAAATCGTGACTTTAGTGTAAACAAACATGGCGGACGACGGTCAGGAGAAACTAGCTATGCTAGCTTTTGCAGTCGTGTTTTCTGAAAAATGTAACTGTACAAGCTCTTCCTCCATTTCGGAAGACCACCCCACTTTTGCTTTTGCCACCATGGCTTCTGTTATGATTACTTGATGAATTGTTGGTATTACGTTTAGTCAGCATGGCTTTCAATTGGCTATCGTCTTTCCCACGTGACAATCAATTGCCTGCGTGACGAACATGTTTAATATTTGAACATGTTTAATATTTGAACATGTTTAATATTTGCGATTTCGAATCGGTGCAGCACCGATCCTTAAAAAACATTCTTAACATACCCCAGACCACAGGATAATCTGGCAAAAAAAATCGATAGAGCCATCAAAAAATCTGGGTTTTGATTACCAGAGTCGGAAGAGTTAAATCGGGCACAAAATCGGGGCGAATTATCCTGTAGTGTGTACCAAGCATTACCTTCGAAACAGCTCTGCTATGGAGGCAAATCACTGCCATAATGTTTAATGTTGCCATTCAATTTTGTATTTTGAAATTGAATCACAATTTAATTCATAACATTGAAATATTATACCTTGAAAACAATCTGAATCTGAATTAGTGAACATTGACTTTTTTTTTTTATCGTGTTTTTGAAATGGTTCAACTTAAAATGCCATGTTTGAAATGCAAAGAGTTGAATTCAAAAGGAATAAATTCAGATGACCTTGTTTTAAAAGTATATTTCAATGAATTCTCCCCCGTAAGGTCTGCCTCTGAGGACAGCAATGAATTATGAATTAAATGGTGTTTATATTTCCATATCCAAAATTCAATGGCTTTGCAATTCAAAACATTATGCGTTCCCCTGTGTGTGCCTGTCTGTGGCACACACAGGGGAACGCAGGTGAGCCTTCAGTGTTGATAGGCTATTACTCGTGACGTGTAACCAATGAGATAGTGCTGTGGGCGGGACATTGCTTGAGACCACAGAATGGTGACTACAGACAGAGAGAAGCGACTGCATCATAGCCAAAGTAGAGCGTTTTGAAATTAATACATTTTATCGGCAATCGGGTAAAAAAAAATAACAACACCGATAATCTGAAAAATGCTGAATATCGGATCCGATAAATGGCCAGGCTTATGATCGGTCAACCCCTACTTTACAGTTTACACGGTATAACCGGGGAGGTTTTGGTGCTCTGTTGAAAGTCAATCTCTACTAATGGCAAAATATCCTCCGATGGTTGGTTGTTATTAATCACTATAATCTAGTTGGTGAATCTTCTATGGGCTTTTCTTTTCACCTATTTCCCTGTCTTATCAATATGGTATTTCCTGGGACCTTTTGCATCCAATCCATAATTACCTTGTTGAACCTAATTGGGTGACGGCTTTCATATCTGAATGGAGATCCAGTGTTTTTGATTGATTGTGATGATAAGCTTATGGCTAAAGCTACTAACCGCCCTCTCTCGCTCTGTCTCTGTCCCTCTCTCTCTCTTTCTGTCTCTCTCTCTTTGTCTCACTTCCTTCTTCTCTCGTGCCATTAGGCGTTGACC
>OOFG01085704.1:0-15799 GCA_900323295.1 Molva molva
AAACAAAAAAACGAACCTTTACAAAGGCATATAAAGCATAAGTGTATCAACCAAATGTGGTCCGTAAGCCATGTTAACTGTATTCCTCTCCCATGTATTCACATTCAATATTGTTCAGAGAAAACAGTTGTAAAACAACTGTGTCAGGCCTGGGATTTATGTTTGAGGGGCTGCAGATTGGTTATCAGATCAGCTTCTGGAATGACAAGGGGGGGCGTGGTTCCCTGAAGGGGCTCTATGCGGATGATCTGATTGGCCAGTGTGATCAGCTAACCCACCGTCTCTGTGTCCTCACTTTTTGCATAAACAGTACACCTGAGGCTGTTTTTCCGTAGAATTTTCCGGAATAAAGGAAAAGCAAACATGTTTTGCATTGATTTGCCCGGACACATTCCCCAACACATACACACGCACGCACACACGCACGCACACACACACACGCACAAGCACACACATACACACACATACACACACACATGCAGATGTACACTAATACATACTTAGAAAATAACAGATGTTGTTAACTAGTGTGCAGTTATTGGCCATTATGTGCAGGTGCAATCTATTTACCAGCCGTTTATAGAATTAGCCAAAAGGTCGAAATTTGGTAAGGGTCCAAACCTAGGGACCCCGCGGATCATGTTCTCTGTGCTCTTAGCTAATACAATTAGACACAGATCAGTGGAGCAGGGACCCCAACCCTTAAATATGGAATAGTATTTCATGAGCTGATATCAGTATTTCTGCCTGGTTAATTATACGATCTTCCTTCCTATAGAAAAAAAACCAAATTGAATAAGCAATGAATAAATATTGAACACATGAATAACTGTTTATAATTTTCTTTTATTTGCACATCCTCCAAATAAATGTTCTAAATAGAAGAGACAGCACAACAGCTCTCTGGCTAAACAGTATAATGATGTTGCCACACAGGGGACTCTGCATATAGGCCTACTGTACTTACAGAACATTTACTTACTTACTGCACACTTGCACGTGAACAATTGAGTCTACTTACTCCTGAGATAACCATAGGGATAAGCTAGGATGTGTATACTACCGTCAGGGATGATTTGTCCGGAGAAAACCTTTGACTTGGCATGAAATTAATTAAAGGTGTTGATGGTCAGAATTTAGAGCTATAATGAAATGTGTTACAAATGGCATAGCCATCAGTCAGCTGTTATAGGTGAAATGTGCTGTGAGAAGTTGACTGTGCCTAGGCTCATTTCTGACCAATCAGGGTATCCCCTGCCTGTCAATCACAGTTGTGTGAAATGCCACAATTCTCACTGGCAGAGAAACGTAGGGAGGGAGGGAGCAGAGAGGGAGGTGACAAGTGTTTTGTTGTTTAGTTTCAAAACCTTGCTCTTTTCCGCTCTCTTCCACTCTTTTCCGCTCTCTTCCGCTCTCTTCCGCTCTCTTCCGCTCTCTGGTCTCTTTTCTGCTCTCTCCGTCTCCTCAAATCATACCTACAGCACGTTTAAATTATTTTAATGATTGCCAAATATGCTTTCTTGTTCTGGACAAATGCCGTTGTCCAGAAGAAGTCTCTTTTCCTTATTCTGCATTTGTGCTATTAATTCAGACTTTCACCACAACCGTATTAAGTCTCTTTATTGCCATGCGTTTCACCAGGTGACCAAGATGCTGGCTGTGGTCGTCATCCTATTTGCGTTGCTATGGATGCCGTACCGGACCCTGGTGGTGGTCAACTCCTTCCTGAACACGGTGTACCAGGACACAAACTTCCTGCTCTTCTGCCGGCTGTGCATCTACCTGAACAGCGCCATCAACCCGGTCATCTACAACGCCATGTCGCAGAAGTTCAGAGCCGCGTTCAAGAAGCTGTGCCACTGTGGGCCCCGGCGGCCCCAGAAGCCAGCGTCCTGCAGTGTGCAGCTGACCTACAGCGTCATTAAGGAGACGTCCAATGGGGAGAGCCCTGACCACTTCACCACGGAGATGGATGAGCTGGCCAGGCCCACCAATCACTTCCTTCCCAGAGGCATACTGCCTGCCAATCACAAGATGTCTTATGAGGACCCCCACCTGTCAGCGAGTGTTGTAAAGGCCTGACTGAAAAAAAAAGATGAATAGATATATACATTAATATATTATATATTTTAACCTGTAGATGACAGCTGCCATGTTCTCTTGAAGAAACATGAGGTTTATGCCCACTTCTTACGCTATTCAGAATTAGAATTGGTATACTGTATAATAATATTGGAGAACTGCTTCCAGTGGCCTTCAATTCCCAGAGCTTCTCATTAAAATATAGAATGTTATAAGCTAAAACCCTGATAACCGTTATGTTGATTAGCCATCACAGATTGGGATATATACAAAAATGTATTTCTTCAATAATAACAATTATTTTAAACCTTGCGATGGCCTCCTCACAATAGTTATTATGAAAAAGCACACAGAAAGCACAAGGTTAAAAAATGTTCCAGAACAAATCCTAGAGGTTGCATTTTGGACCCGTCAGATCCAATGAGTGGACACATCAAGCGCTGTTGGTCAACCACAGCATGTATGACCGCTAAAGTGATGCCTTTCTTGTTGCTTCAGGCATACTGTTTCTTCATAAGATGTGATAGAACACATTGAGACGTTTATTTGCCAATTCAAAATGCAATTTTGAATGTTCTTGGTTGGTGTATGAAACAGATTTAGTTAACAAAATTGACGAACAAACACAGAAATTGTACAATTACAAAGGATGGAACGAGAGACTCACTCACATTCACTCTTCTCAATTATTATGTGTAATTTGTCTTCTGCACGCTAAAGGTAATATTTATTAGAAACCAGACCACACACTTTCAGGCTCATGAGTGAAAAGCCTTTTTAATAAAGCGGCTCTTACAATAGATAACAAAGCGTGGGTTCAACGTTAGTTGTAATGAAAACACGTAAGGGTTAAGTGCAGAGACTAAAGCTTTAGTCTCTATCTCGAGAAAAGTGAGGTTGTCAAATTATTTGGACAAGCGGTTAGTGGTAATTTCCCGGATACTGGTCACGGCTATATGTGGGAGGGCATTTCATGGGATGTTTCGCCTTAAAATAAAACACACACAAAATTAATGGATTGTATATACTGTATACACTGACACTGTGCCATAACTGTGAAACAATTTTGTTACAGTATATTTCAGTGTATCGACGTCATTAACTTTATTAACATTTAATATTTTAAAACGGGATTTATTTTAACTTAAGGCTTATATATATATATATATACACATATATATATATAGAGAGAGAGAGGGAGAGAGAGAGAACCTACAAGGGTAGTGAATCCTTAATAGACGTCATTGTTGCTGAATGAAAATAATCAATCTGATATGAACATCTTTACTTTAGCCTTTTGTGTGTACTCTGAAATAGCTTGAATTGATTGTGCCGTGCCATGTGTGAAATATTGTTGTCCTCTACCCAACAGGAGAATCGTCACTTCTTTTGAAAATATTAGTTATCTTTGAAATGTTGTTCTGATCAATATGTTCATCCTCTCATTTCAAACCAATCATCAAAGGTTATTAATCTCTACAATGAAAAAAAAAGGTTTTGAAGTCTGTACCTTTGTAAAGTAGCTTACATACCTCTCAGTCGTGCACTTTCATTCACTCAGCCCCTGTATTCTCAATCACTTGGGTTTCCAGCAGGAGACAAAAATGTGCAATTGCGTTTCATTTATGTGGGAAAAAAACAAGGTTATTATTTTTATTATATTACTTGTTCATTATGTTCCGCTCCGCTGTGTTGCCAGCATGAACTCAGAGCTTTGTGTGCCGTGAACTCGTCGATGGCTAAACAATTTCACCACGAAGTCTCTAAAGAGTTTCTCTCATCAAGAGATAGCTTTTTTGCGCTGTGACACAGTCCAGCTTTTGTTGTTCTGTTGTGTGAGCTTTATTTTGTATTCCGTATGGTAA
Organism: Molva molva; assembly: GCA_900323295.1. NCBI lineage: Eukaryota > Metazoa > Chordata > Actinopteri > Gadiformes > Lotidae > Molva > Molva molva. The sequence continues at coordinate 3,948 of OOFG01085704.1, forward strand.
TTTGTCGATAATAAATTGAATACAGAAATAATCTCTATGCATTGTTTGTGATGCCGTGGAAATAAGTAACACAACACAATAACGTTCTGGCACTGGTGGCTGGCTCCTCTTCCTCCTCTTCCTCGCCCTCCGTCTACCCCACAATCATCTATCAAGCAGGGGGATGATGAAGCGACGGGGTCTCAGTCGCCACCGTGCATCAGACCCAGACGGCCTCCGTGTGGCACATGGAGTGATTGGGGCCATTAATAATCAAAGACACATCTCCTGGTTCAGCAGTCATCAAGTAATCAATTCACTCAACATTGTAGTATCCCAGGGATAAATGTATTTCTATTGGTAGATAAGACATATCTGATGCCAAAACACACACACACACATGGGCACAAAAACACACGCATGAACAAAAAACACACACACATGCACACACACGCACAAACACAAACACACACACTAGATCATTCGTCGATTAAACCGTAATTACCGGTTACATCTCAGCTGGGTGTGTTCTCTCCAACTCCGTCTGATTAATATTTTTGATACGTTTCCCTGGCACCTGCTAATCCGCAGGGGGATTTGCAGGTATCCACTGTGGTGGCGGAGTTATTCATCAATTTGAAGGATTAACTGCCCTCCAACAACATATCCTCTTTCCAATCCTACAGAGTGTGACTAAACACAAACGTCTGCGATCCATCAGACATGGTCCATGCACTATGACCAGTCCTTATTGATAGGCTATAGCACTTGAAGGGCTCCTAAATGTTCCTAAATGTTATTTTCAAAGTCAACCCTCCACTGAAGTTCATCTGTGTGAAGAGCTCACTGTCACAGTCCTGAGAGTAGCTCTTAGTAAACATTGATTTTTTGTTCTTGCTTTAGTGGATTATTTGAGCCACAGCTGGCAGTCCCATCTGGTGGCGGAGATGGGCAGGTATACTTGTTTTAAATCAAGTGCCCCGGCAGCATGGCAGGAGGTTGACCTGCGTGGACAGGTGGTGCTGGGGGGTCGCATGAGATAGGGCCGCATCTGTGTCCCTGATCAACACATGGCTGTTCTCCGGGAGTGATATGACAGCAGATATCCTGCGTTTTACCTTTTTTTTTATCATGGGTTAGTTTTAGTGTTAGTGTGTATTGTATATTTTGTATTGTGTCCTTTTTTGTGTGTATTGTATGCATGTGTTGCATCTTATGTTATGCAGGCATGTATTGTTAGACAAATTATGCAAGTAGAGCATACAAAAGAGCATTCAGTAGAGCATTCAGTAGAGCCTAAAGTAAAGCATTACGTAGAGCATTGCGTAGAGCATACAGTAGAGAATTCAGTAGAGCATTCAGTAGAGCATTCAGTAGAGCATTCAGTTGAGCATTACATAGAGCATAAAAGTATAGCATTCAGTAGAGCATACAGTAGAGCATTCAGCAGAACATAAGGCAGTGGATTATTTTTGCTATGGTTTAGAGATCCTCAAATGGTGAAGAATGATTTCGGCCAGTTCAAAAGAATCCAGAAAGCCAAAGAACATCGTTAATGGAAAAAAACAGCTGTGTCAATAAAACAATGGCGACTGGGCTCATTTAGCAGGCCTCCACCTTCCACTTGTATAGAATCTGAGTGGCTGACCATTCATCTTTCTGACAAAGAGGGTAAATGATGCCTATCTCTCAACACGGTGTAGTCAGCAGATTGCAAATTAATTATAAAAAGCACAGATAGGCTGTGTTCCTAATGGATATTTCCTGGAAAAACACTGTTAGTTGACGACCATGGGCGGTAATATATTCGACTGTTTAGCTTGTATTACTGCAAATGATGCTGAGTATAATGAGATCAAGGGATGCACAAGCATTACTTGTATCTATTAGAAATTGGTTGGTATGTGTGGTTCTGCATTGCAACTTTAAACTACCAACCGTGTATACAAACCTAAAGAACGTTAAAATCAATGTTGCATTGCTTTGTTAATTGCATTTTCATCACAGCCAAATGGTGCTCCAATACTACCTAGAAGGAATCATTGTAGAGAATATAAGAACGTTGTTATATGTAAGCCAGTAAAACTGTCCAGGACCTGGAACCTATCTGTAGGCTCCAGGTATTTCAGCGATGGTCTTGCTTGACCTGGTCAGACAGTATAGACTGAGACACCTGATGGTTATCACAGCATCCACTATCGAGCAGAAAACGACACAACCATATAAAACCTAAGGAGGAAACATCAATCCCCGGGTAGACTGAAAGCTGGATTCATCTGAACTGTTCCGTGATGTGCATCCCCTCCCACCACACACACACACACATACGCACGCGCACACACACACACACACACACACACACACATACGCACACACACACACACATACACACACACACACATGCGCACACACATGCATGCATGCATATGCATAAACACACATGAACACGCACGCAATCGCACACAAACACACACACACACACACACACATACTCATACACACAAGCACATGCACACACACACAAACGCACGCATATGTATACACACATGCACACACACATAGCACCACAACCATCCCGCCCAACCATCATACACACTTCAATGGCATCAATGGCATCAATGACATACGAGACACGGAGGAGCTTAGCTTCCCCAATATTGACTCTAGGGGGTGGAATGTATCAGGCAACTTAAAAAGCTCAACCTGTTTTCGATATACAACCAAGTCACCAAAGTGGTCACGCAAAACCTAAGACTTCAGTCTTACTCAGGACTAATTTGTTCATGTTAATTAGAACTATATCAGATCAAGTGCTTGGAATGGCTCACATTGTAAAAGAGGTTGTGTGGGGGTTTGTGTGTGTGTTTGTCTTTGTTTGTATGTGTGTATGTGCGTGAGCGTGTGTGTGTGTGTGTGTGTGTGTGTGTGTGCTAGGAGGCTCCCTATAGATGGTTATGAGTGGAATGGATTTGTAGAGCTTGAGAGGTCTGTGGTCAACATGTCAGTTGTGCTAACAAGGACTTCCGAGTGCCTTAAATTCATTCCTGAAAGTATGGCTTATAATCCTGGATCCGACCAATTACAGCCATATATGAGTCAATGCTACATCCATGCTGTTAAAAATAGGAGAATGGCGTTTTTAAGGGGATTGGTCATGTCTGACTTCCAGTCATTTATTGGATTCACTCCAACGATTATTGTAACTTGTTGAAGATAGTTTGCGCAGGGAGCTCTGAGAATTTGTTCCATCTCTCTCTCTCTCTCTCTCTCTCTCTCTCTCTCTCTCTTTTTCTGTGTAATTCTGGACAAGCACAGATTGTGTGTTTTCCCAGGTGGGACTCCAGATTCTGTTTTCTACATGTGAAAAATATCGTATGGATGCGTATTGAGCTCCAGGGTCATCTAACCCCTATCTGCAAGAATTCTTTAGGGTCAAACGGGTCGAGGCAGCTGTAGTCTGGTGCAACGACACGTGCCCTTACCGTTATTAATACTATCATCGGTCTATGATTGTTGTGATGTGGGGTCGACAAGGTTTCTTGGAACATGGTGCAGCGGTCTGTTCTGGAGATAAGGGTCAGGATAGTCTTGTGGTGTTTGACTCCCAGGGGAAATGTCCTGGGTTTGATCCAAATGTCTAACTGCAGGGAGCAAAATGCATCCTTGAGCAAGATAAACCCTGTCCTGCTCATTAACTGACAACAAATCAAAAATGAAATTGCTTTGCTTTGGATACAAAATGACTAAATATAAAAAAGTAATAAAGCATTAGGACCTACTTTATTGTTTACAAACACCGTCTGTATAATCGTGCGACTATTGCAATGACAGGATGTGAAAGTGTGGATGTTTAGCCCTTTGGTCCATGGTACCAGCTTAATGATCCAAGCACGAGAGCTTGGATGCATCATTATGACCTGATTCTCATACTAACCCAATATTTACAGAGGTAGATTATGGGGCATTCTGGGCCCAGTATAGTTTAACAAGACATACAAACCAGCTCCTACCATGAATGACTGTGTGTCAATATAATACCTCTCTAAAGGACATGCTGGGAGTGATGACAGGTGTATTGACCATACAACGCACATCATGGTTAATTTTCAACAGCTCAAATTCCCCACGTGCGGCCGATTGGTTTGGCTGCATGGCAACCTGTGCTACAGAATAGCTTTATTCTAACCCTCTCCATGCTAACCCTACCCCACATACACATGCACACACAGTTGACCCCATCAAACAACACCCCTTCACATGCACACACACAACAAAACCATAGGGTAAAACCGATATTTTTCTGTCCAAGATTTTTCCGATAGATACATTTAAACTAACTAATGTAAAACTATACTATGCAAAATTAAAGGCAGCTTTAATAGTGCAGTGAGTAAATAAAACTCAATTTCCGGCTCCATGGCATCTAATGGCAGACGATGAATGAGAATAAACCAGGAGAATCCTCTCCTCTTAAGAGCCTGTGGTTCTCTGAGTGATACATCGTCTTTTCAGCAGCCCATCGAACTACTCTCCATCTCCCTCTTCATCTCTAATGCAACTGCAACGCAAACCTACAACAGACACACGACAGCTGTTATGGATTGAGATCACAAAAGCCTGAGTTGCGGTGCCTATGATGTACGCTTGTCTGAAAAAGCACAGGCTTTAAACATTAGTGCAGTGCTGAGCACAATACGGTGGCAGAACAGTGAAGGGTTCTTCTTGGTAAAAAAAGAAAATAAATGCTGAAATGGACAGTATTGGGTCCTCTGCGTAGCTAAGCCCCTGTTAGATACAACCTGCATGTGTGCATGAAAAGAACAACATAATGAAAAGAACAACATTAAACAGTCAAAAAGAACGAAGAAACCAGGGGTCAGAGGAAGGAGCTTCATGTTACGTGTTCTGTGCTGCTTCACCTGTGCTCCACTCGTTCCGTGTTGCTGCAGGCATTACCGAGGAGACCGATGCTGACGGTAAACTCAAGTGACAGGTGTCTGCAGTGGAAATCACAGGAACAACAAGAAAATACATATAAGCCTATCCTATTTTTATTTGTATTTATCAATGTGAAATAGAAATGTGTTGATTTCCTCTCCTGCCCATGGCTAGAAATTTTACTTTTGTTTGCTGTCTAGTGAAATTGTATTTTAACAAAGAACGTCCATTGCCACATATCACCTTACACAGAATAACATAATATCATCTGACGGAGCTAGTTTACAAGCAAACGCATGTCAGTTATCCTAACTTAAATGCTTTGTTTGCAAGCATTTGATTTATGACAGAGTCTCCACATCAAAATCATGTCAAAACCTCAAACGCAAGAAAAACTGAATCGTAATCATAAAAAATGTCAACGTACTTGTAAAAATATAAATCGTAAATATGAACAAATTGCAGAAAAATGTGTTGGATTAGATTTATTTTTTATCACGAGAAACATTTCATTTCATCTACTTCTACAATTATTTTTCGACAATACTTTTGGCATCAATTTGACTCCATATTCTCTGGCAATGTACCAGTTCAAGGATGATGTATTGTGTGTAAGCGTGGGCAAAGTTCTGCATTGTATTTGTTTACTCACTCAGCACAAAACTGTGAAGAACCCAAAGGAAATGTCGTACTGAATATCGGACTGAACTCAAATAAATCTATGTTTAGAGCAGATGCCTAAGATGATGCTATTTGACCACAGTTCTAATCCTAACCAATTATTATGAGTCATAATCATGACAATTATTATATTAGTCAAACGTGATGCAAAGTATTTTAGTTTTTTTTACAAGGACACAACACAACAAGGAGTTGTGGTGTGTTCTGCATGTAGCTCTAGACACCAAATAACTAGATATTGAAATGCTTGAGACACTATTGTGTTTCCAATGGTCCCAGCTCAATTATTCGCACAGTGATAATTATCCAATCTGAGACCTTGACAATAGGTGACAATAAGTTACATTAATGATTGATAAAGCCCACTCTCTATCGTAAATACAAAATATGCACATTTTGCATCTTCAACTTTGCTGTGCTCCAAAAATCATAATCATGCAGGCGAAAGCGAAAGCAGCTAACTGCCTTAATTAATTATTGTTAACATGTCAGAAAGAAACCAACATTGAAAACCGAGACGTCTTATTAGTGACAGTGTTCTGAGCCTGAAGTATGAATTAATATTAATGAACACGAGGACCTCAAACACAAATGAAACTGGAATATTCCGGCTTAAAGCTTCCAGGGCTCATTACACGTGTCTAAATTATTCATCTTCTAACGCCCAAAACATTAAATATATGCTTCACGCTAATTCATTCTTAATCAAAAAATCGGAAATTAGTTAATTTAGTGATGGCCAGGGCCCTCACCAGTCACAGCCAGGAATGACGAAAAGCCCCTGACTGTGTCCACATGTACATGAGTCACCACTGACCGCATCAATGACACAGACTGACCAGTGGTGGGGAGGTAGAGGTTTTTTTCACAGCAATCTACAATTGTGTTTAGGAGGGTCATGGATGCACACGTTACAGCATCCATGGAGACTTGGTCTTAACGGGCCACACCAGCCAGGGTTTTCAAACCAACGTTACCACGAACAATAGCATTAGCACTTTGGTTTTGTGGATAAGACATCGTGTAAAGTACTTGTATGATGATTCACCGTTTTTTATGTCCACAAACGTTCACAAAACTCTGTACTGATGTGACGACCACTGATTCATAAAGCAGAAAGTGGAATATTGCTATTGTTAAGATTTGTGACAAGAGCGCACTCACGCTAAATACTCCTTGGCAGGGTCGGTACAACTTAATTATTCTTAGAAATTATATTGGTAAAGGATGTTTTAGTGCAGCGAGAGGAGACGGTTACGATAATTCATCTCCCAGAACAGTAGAGAATGAGAGAATGGTATATAGAACCTCCAAGATGGCTTATGTTTTTTCAAGGTCTTCTGAGTGAGTGGACAATCAAACAATTAACAACAGACTGTGATGTGCAGTCGAAATGCTTGTTCAGTGTGTTTGTGTGTGTCTTGCTCTCTGTAAAACATTCTGTAAAATATCCCCCTTTTTTCTGGAGCATAAATGGTTATAACAGCGCATGTTGTAAATGGTGTGTCTGTCTGGTAATAGGTTTGGTTATATGGTTTTGCCCACAGTCTCAATGTTTATAATAAAAATGTTGCATCATAAGCCTATGCTGACATGACAGCGTTTGGGAGGTTAAAAAAGCTCTCTCTTTGTAAAATGTTCCATTTATACCCTATTACTGGTCTTAGAAATTACAACACTGCCTATCTATCTAGCCCCCATCTTTCCACTGGATTTGACACACAAAATAATTGGACAACTCTTGTCTTTTAAAAATGTCACAAGGGAGTTTTTGAAGTTCCGCACCCACTGCTGACACTGAGGTTACTTGGCATCGCAGTGATGGGTTCAGAACACGTGGAGTGAATCTCAAATGCTAAACCTTAATGGATCTGGGGTTTGAAGTTGAGGGTAATATTAATAATTGCATAATTTTCCACACTTTAGTGTTTTCTTTTTGTTCATAAATGTGGTTAGTTTAAATATGGAAATTGACGTAGTTGAATGTGCTTTTGTTCAAGTAGTTGAGGCACGGCTATTTTTGCTTCTGTCCACTTCTGTTTTTTACATACCTCTGTTGTTCATAGCAAATGAGTGTGAATTTCAAGTGGATTGCTATTGTTTTCGCTTGTGTGAAGTGCTCATAAAAATATATATAGTACACCATGCCAAAAACACATTACAACAATGACTACATTAAGGGATTAAGTTCATTTAAAAAAAAAAAAGGACTATGTTTTACTTTTCCATCATCTTGGCTACAATAAATGGATCAGACCAAAATAATCAACCACAGATTGGTATAGATAGGCCTTTATACAAAAAATCGAACTAACAAACACAAAGAATGTAATTGCTTTTTCGATTCAACAGTTTGGAGTCGATTCCACAACCCAAGTTATCTCTATAACGGAACATAAATAGCATTATATACTATGAACTCATGAAAGTGATTTCATACTCACTTTCAGACTCATGAAAGTCTTGTTTGTGTGTGACAGCGTCCCAAAATAATCTTAACTATACGATATGTTCCAAGAAGATAACCACAAGGCTATTCACTTATATCCTCACAGCCTGTAGTTAACTATTTAAGACAAGACAATAGACATATAGTGAATGATTGCCGCTTAACGTCAAATGTTTACGTAACCAACTGTATACAAACCCTCCAAATCTTTAGCTTGGAGAGAGACACTTCTGAATTGCTTGTGAACGTGGTCCCCTGTATTGCAATTCAAACTCAACAAAGGAAACCCAAATCTGTTCTCTTCATTTGAGAAATTCCACAAGAACACCAATTTTTGATTCTCATAATGGAATTGTGATGGAATCGAGAATCTACCCTTTCGGAGTCGACTCGCCATGCAAGCTACTGCGATGGAGCTAGCATGCAAACCCCTTCTAAGTACGGGTCGAGGTGAAGTCACTGTACGTTCACAGCAGCAAGGAAACGGTCGCTGCCCTTTCTAACAAGAAAAGCCTCTCAAGCGAGGAAGCGGCCACCGACCTCCACAATCTTAAAGAAAGAATATGAAATAAAACATCATACAAATCCTCTTAAATTCGAAAGCTCCTGTTGCGTCTGTGAAAGTCCTCTGCGGATCCATTGTTGGGAGCTACATTTGCACGCCCCCGAGGGTTGTAAAGGTCACACACTACGCCCACTTGTTGAACACTGTGTGTGAGTTAATCCCCGGTGGCAACCTGTTACATCCCATAATGTGAGAATAGCGTGTGTTTACATAATGTTTTTGAGATCACTGAAGACTGACATCCATTTCATATGTCGTATTATGTTAACAAAGACGAAATGCCCTTATGGAGTACACTGACGCAAAGGCATGAGTTAAAAAAGCTAAATTAGCACTCTCTCCCTATGCTGTTTAGTGGCTTAATGCCGAAGGCATATCAGATTTTTCAAATCCCATTCTCCTGGCTGGTTTAAATGGACTGTGTGGTGCTTCAGTGATACAGTTTCTTGTGGTAAACAAAAGGGGTTTGCGGTGACTCTTCCTGTCACTATATCCATCAATATTATTTTGTTGGATCTATTTGACCTTAAAGTCTTTTGCATCATATGCCACTCATGTACACTATTTCCCTCAACATCTTTCTCCCATGATTGGATGTGACATATCAGAGGGCATGCATTCGATTTGCCTGTCAGCCTTAATCACTATCGTCATGAATAGATCTACCATCCACGGCATGAACAAAAGAGCATGGGCAACATCTCGAGAAGCACTTGGTTGACCGGGAAGGTTGGAGAGCAGAGCCTTCCAGGTGAAACCCAGCACCCTTTAAGGCTCATTGAACTTCTGTCCATGCCGGAAGCCCAGAATAAACCCAATATGCTCCGGTGGACAGAGGGAGTAAGACCTGGCTGTAAGTCAACCAGCCATGGGGACAGGGCTGAGTGCTGCATGGCACACACACACACACACACACACACACACACACACACGTACACACACACACATTAACACACACAGACATACACACATACACACATACACACATACACACACACACACACACACACACACACACACACACACACATGCACACACCGACACACACCCATATACACACACATTGATATGTCAAAGTTCTGACAGAGAACATGCTAATTACATTGGTTCCCTGAGCAACCATCAAGATAAATGAACAAAGACAGACTTATAAGACAGGATAGGTGGCTATGAATGTGTGTGTGTGTGTGTGTGTGTTTTTGCATATTTGTGATGGTTATTTGTGTGTGTGTGTGTCTGTGTGTTTGCGCGTGCGTGTGTGTGTGTGTGCATATGTGTGTGATGGTTATGTGTGTGTGTGTGTGTGCGTGTGCGTGTGTGCAAAAGTGTGTGATGGTAATTTATTTGTGTGTGTATGTGTATGTCTGTGATGGCTAATTGTGTGTGTGTGTGTGTGTGTGTGTGTGTGACAATGTAGAGAGACCTGACTTATTATCAATTAACCCTGCTTTAATCACGCTGGTCCGCCACCCAACCGATTTCCTCGCAGAGGTTTACACATGCTCAACTCTATTTCAGAGGAGCTCTTTTAATAGCAGCCATAATAAATTGCAAATAGAGTCGATGATGAATTTTTTTTCCTCCTGACTCTGCTTGGCTCATGGAGCCGGGTGATTATCCCCGCGATGAGTTTTCAGCTTTAATTTGGTGGCTATGATTAGAAGACAGAGAACCCCCTGTTTGCTCTCCACGACAGCCACTGTGATTAAGCGTCCACATAATGAAATGCCACCTTGTCAAGTGATTACATTTTTCAGAGACAATGTCCAATTAAAATCAATGAGCAGTTTATAATTTAATCGGGGGGGGATGGGGCTAGTGATAAAACTAAATACAATACATGTTAGTGTCTAGTTCTTTCTCCCTCACACAGAGCAAGACGTATTACCTTCCGACTGTAGCCTACCGCTTTATATTCTGGCATCGATAAAAGACACAGGAACCATTAACAATTCTACCGTTCTGCAACTAAATGCTGACATAAGAAAAAGGGAGTTTATTATGCCTTCCCATTTTCCAAACGTACACACACCACACACACACACACTCACACACACACACTCTCTCTCACACACACACACACACAATACAATTCATCATAGAGATCATCAATTATCCGAACCACCTCATCCCCATCATGCCAGGCAGAGAGCTGCACGCTTCCCGGCTCCTTTTGAGATGAGCGGTTTAAGACAGGTCGTTGTTCCACTCCAACGAGGTGACTTTATCTGACTATATGATTCCCAGCCGTAAAACACAACTAATAATCTGAAACGCGCTGGAGGATGTGGTGGATGGCTGTGTTTAGCGTGCTGGAACACACAGCCCAGACACACGACTGGTGCCGGGGGCCTCGCCGCCGGTAAATCTCACAGCATGGATGTCAACGGCAAATAACATTGATTCATTGGGGCTCTGACTGCAGCAAATATCACTCATCCTTGGGAGATGCAGTTGTTGCACAGTAACCAAGCATCGGGCTCTCCATCCGCTTCATAGGGTGCTGGGGTTTGAAAGTGGGTTACCCAGCGCTGACCAAGCAATAGTTTATATGGTTTATTCCTTTCTATAGATAATTTTTTCATTCTTTTTTTTGCATCAGCATTTTTTCTTTTAAACATAGTTTGGGCTTTGCTGGCAATATGAGTTTGTCAAGTATAGTTTTATCAACTGCCTGAGAATTTTTCAAATTGAAATTTTCCCTTCACATTGCTTCTGTTTACTCACCCCCATAAGTTCGCCAGGCTCCCAGAGTGCGCTCGCTAAGATGTTGTTTGTCTTTTTATTACCGTTTTATTATTATTATTATTATTATTATTATTATTATTATTATTAACGTTCCTGACAACCTCAGTGAAGGGACACCAAGTGAGTCCACTGCTGTGCCTTTCTCAGCTTGGTACCGACCAGCGTGTCGCCGTGACAGCCCAAAATGTCAAGACACCAACGGCCGACCTCCCGTGGCCCGCTGGATGTTGGCACCGCTGGCACCGACCGAGAGACGAGAGAAGGATATCGCTACTAGTTGCCATGAGGACCGCGGATAATGATTAACTTACCACGCACCCTTTCGGCTCTGAGCAGCATGTGCAGATCCCCTCCGGCCCCCGCGAGCAGAGATGGAAATGAAAGACAGTGATTGATGTGAGCAGTCACAGAGAAAGAATCCGTGTGGAAATATCAATATAATAACCCCACTTCAATAAGCGCTGATTTTGTAGCAGCTGGAGACTTGGAAGT
>OOFG01085706.1:0-15298 GCA_900323295.1 Molva molva
CTAAGGATACACACACACACACACACACACACACACACACACAAACACTCACACGACCCATAGAGAAATGTGAATAAATGTGATCACTACCATGGAAATTCTTTATAATTGGCAGGAAGCTCACTTTTTTATTGTGCCAATACACATAAATGCTGATATACACGTAATATGAACACATGAACAGACACATTCATATAAACCCTGTGAACACTCACACACACACACACACACACATACACACTCTAGAGAGAGAGAGAGAGAGAGAGAGAGAGAGAGAGAGAGAGAGAGAGAGAGAGAGAGAGAGAGAGAAAATTGAGAATAAAAGAAACCACACATTATATGTACACATGCCGTAAGGCGTGTTTGCGTCTGTTTCCTGCCACAAGGCCCGTTGCATGTGTGTGGTAGGTGCTGCTATACTGCTGGGGTCTCATCTGCATGTCTTTACTCCGGTCCTCTGCAGTCGCCGTGGGGGTGGGGTGTGACTTCCTATCATAGAAAGGAACTATATGGTGCAAATGAATGGATGGATGTCAGGGTACGGGTCAGGGGGAGAGTATAGACCACTGGTGGGAAATACCTGGAGACCCAGGAGATAACCCAGTTCACACCTTACATGAAGGAAGCTTCCTACCAGATACTGGCAGTATAGCTACAACGGCAGCGAGAAAAGGGGCCGAATAGTCTAGTAGTGTTGGGGGTGTTTGAATTGACCCTCAACTGAAAGGTTCTGGGTTAAAATAACATTTTTGACCCTAGTCTACTAGTAGCCATCCTTGAGCAGGATGCCTTACCCACACCTGTCATTCATGATGCCATGTATCTAAATGTAACTCTATAGTGTCGCTTTTGATAAAATTACCAATACATCGTAAATAGTTGTCTATAAACACGTTGTGGGGTTGGTTCATGAGTTCACTCGTGAGTTCACTCCTGCCGACACCAAGATTGCTTCTGACTTGTACCCCACCCCCATGGGTGGTGTCCCCTCCACCCAGTTGGTGCTCTGGTGGAGCCTGCAGTTCATTTATCTCATGTAAAAGACAGTGAGCGTGGATTCCAGAGGAGGGTGGCACGGCATGGAGACCTCATTATGGGCTATCTCTAACATTGCATCTGTCTTCATCATTATAGATGCACTCTCTCTGTCTCTCTCTCTCTGTCTGTCTCTCTCTCTCTCTCTCACTCTGTCTGTCTCTTTCTATTTTCTTTCTGCGTCATTACAACATCAAGAGTCCAACTAATTTCAAATAAGTGTTTTTGTCAGCAAGCCGATACTTCAACTTACTTTTGTTTCATATTTGTACTTATTGAAACCGAAAGAGACCAGTTAATATTTAAGCAACTAAAAACAAACGGCACATGTGTTTTGAGTGCAACACAAAAATACAAGAACCAACAATAATTAAAAAAGGGGAAATAAAAAGTTATAGGCCACCAGGTATACCGATCATTTAAATAAGCCACATGCTATGCTAGTGCATAACCGCGGCACAAACCTGCAACAAAGTTCTGGAACAGAGTTCTGGGTCACTCTTAAGTATTCCCCCAAAACCAAGCATGCGCCCGCATAGCCCCTGTGTTTCAAGTCTGCGGTGTTTGGGGGGCCGGCGACTAACATCCGAAAGAATTAATGGAGGACACAACAGAAGGGTGGCGGGCCGATCACAAGGATCCGTTTCTATTGTTCTGGGGATCAATCATTATGAATCAATAGATTCTATAGGGCTCCATTGTGGTCATTGTCCACGCCATGACCTCGAAGCTTGCAAACCCCCAGAAACCTGGGTCAGAGGGGACTCACACACAGGCAGAGCGGGATATTTTATGGCCAAATACATCTACGTCTCTATCTCTCTCTGTGCATCGGCGTGTTGGAGCTGCTTCAACTTGACTTAGCTTAATTTAGACTTTGATTTACACGTGTGTGTGTGTGTGTGTGTTTGTGTGTGTTTTATTGTGTTGTGGTCGTGCCTTTGGGAGGCTGGACACACTCACATAGCAGATCTTTTTTTTCCGATCAGCTAATGATAACTTATCTAGTATACCATTTCATAAAGCGCACGTATGGGCAATGACATAAATATTGTCTGATGATTATATGCTAGTTATATGCTAGTATGGTTATGTAGCTTAAAGAAATTGCATCATATATATCTTTACTTTATAGCTTTACTATACGATTAGTCAGGCTAGGGTTTTTGCAAAATAACTGTTATTAGTAATTATTTAGTGTGTGCAAAAGATTTATATGGACAATTGTTGAAATAAAATGATGGCGTTCACATGACTGTTTGAATTATTACCCTATAGGGAATGTGAAGTTGACGTCACACCATGTTATAACGCTATGGTGAACGCGCCATGTTTAGAGGCTGCCTCTTTTGGTCTGTTGGTCAAAAGTATGTTCCTGAAATGGAGGAGGCTGCAGTTTCAAGACTACTATTTTCTGTTCAAGTACTTATAGTTTTGAAGTTCCGTATAGTTTCAAAGGTTCATTCCACCAAAATATTACTGAAACTGGAGCCTCCTCTACTGCAGCAACATACTACTCTGTTCTGAGTAGTATGACAGAACCAGGCAGAACCTGTTGAGTCTCATAAGATGGCGGCCGGCGTGACGTAACATTACATTCCCTATTGCGTGTAAGTGAGTACAGGGAGATGCATCCATTAAATTGTAACGTGAACTCAGTAGGCCATGTGGTATATGGTTAGCATATAAACATGCTTAGCATTAATCCAACTTTGATCGTCCTAGTTGTTGTTGGTATTGCAGCCTAAAACATACACAACCCAATATTCAGTTGAAGAGAGCTTCAAACTTCAAAACACCAGCTTGACATGTTGCAGTACTAGTTTGCTGAACATCCTGTGGGTCCAGCACTTAAAGCTAAAGAATGTATGTTTTGCTGAGCCAGAAGCTTAGTCCATTGGAAATCATGTGGTCCAAACAGATGTGAACACATTGTTTATTTAAAGGTATATAGAATTACTTTCAACGGTAAACATAAACGTAAAAGTTACCTAAAGCTTACCTATAGGCCACATCCATCCAGCCAAACATGTAGGCCTAATTGACTGATTAAAATAGACTAGCTGTCTTGTACCAATATGATTATAACGTTAGAGTAACTGTTACTTTTACATCGTTTTCTCGTGATCCTCGTTGATATTGTCAAAAAGTTGTAGGTTACGTTGTAAGTTGTCACAGCACAATGACGCCTCCATTTTGGAAGCATAGGAGCATTGCAATATTAGATATTATGTTAGTAGTAGTGTTTTTTTTGGTCATCGTTTAGTAATTAATCGTTCAATTATTTTTTATTATGGGGAGACCTGTTGTGTTGAAAACTGCCACAGCGTTACTCATGCGAGACGTGCCCAAACAACGTTTTCATTAGCCTAGGTTAAGTACGTTGATTTACGATATGACATACGTCCCACTAACTTACAGCTATCTTGAGTCCTCTCTATATGGCGCAGTATCGCCAACAGAAAACATTCTGTACCAGCATTCTGTACAAGCCCTATACAGTTAGGTTAGGTTTTGCAATGCAAACCTAATACAAAAAACATTTCCATAACATGAAGTGTAACATATAGTGTTAAACCGAAGCACTTTTTTTTTTTCACACGATTTTTCTTTCAAGACACATTGTAGGCTATTTACCTATTCGAAATTGACAAAAAACGACCTTATCCTTAATTAATTTAGAGAGACGTTAATTACATTCATGGTTTATGGCTGTGTTTTAAAGTTGACATTTCTGTACTTTAGCTTTAAGTCACTGCATTTTTGTCGCTGGCCTTTGTTGACAGTGGTTATCTGATTTCTACAGTCCTGCAATAAAGTCACCGAATTCCTTATACGTGAACGTTAATGTATTAAACAAGCATCAATCCCTCCCGGCTTCCTTTTTATTCTACGTACTGTAATCGGCAGGCGTCTCATAGGCTATGCGTGGGGCCAGGCAGATAAGGGGGTTTAAGACAGGGAGTGGAGATAGTTTGATAGTTTGGAGGAGGGGTGAGAGGAGGAGTGCGACTAGTGGTGTGTGGCCTTGCACTAAACTTATCTCGTTGTAGAGAGAGAGAGCGAGAGAGAGAGAGAGAGAGAGAGAGAGAGAGAGAGAGCAGTAGGACGGACTCGGAAAACGGCATACTGCAACCTCATGCTCTCGTAAAGATCTGGCGTACCGGCACCACTAAAACTAAATAAGATTCACCATCGGGAACAACGATACAAAGCCATCCCAAAGAAAGAGAAATAACGGATGATAATAGGGAATAGTTCGGGTTACTCTTTTATTTACAATTCCTTATAGGTAGAAACAGAGCCGCGTTCAGTCTATGAAAGATTAAATGGCAATATATTTTGTATAGACTAATGTCGAACTCGAACATATGAGGGTTATTAAAGATTTTGCCAAACAGACAGAGTGAAACTTTAAAGCACGGACTGAAACGATTGAGCCGAACGGAAATGGAACCGCAGTTGATTTGCTGTGAAGTGGATAGTTTTCGGAGGGCCTACCTAGACAGCAACTTGCTTAATGATAGAGTTCTACATGCATTATTACGAGCAGAGGACTACTATCTACCAGCTACCAACTATTTCAAATGCGTCCAAAAAGAAATCGCACCGTACATGAGAAGAATAGTTTCGACTTGGATGTTAGAGGTGAGTGGGACACTGTGAACTAGTAGAAACTATCTAGGAATGTATGCATGCCGCTAATTGTATCCTGTTGATGCACAGTGATGTCAAATCACCAATACGTTACTTGTAGGCTATATTCTTGTTTTTGTGTCAACAAATACAAATCAAAGAGGCTGGACTCTCAAATAAATGAAATGACCTTAAACGCTTGGCAGCATTTGTAGACATTTCAACTATTTAATGAAATGTTTAAGCACACTTAATTTATTCAATCGTTAAGAATAAATGGTTATGATGCTCATCAGAATGGTTTCCAAACAGTAAGGTCCACACTGTTTGAAAGTCCATTCGAGACTTTTACACGCTGAAGCTGTAGCTACCGTGGTGTTTTTTTTTTTCTTCCTCGAGACCACGCGCTGCAAGCCTTTGTGTGTTCATTCATGAAGACGCCTGCGCGAGCCAGTCCTTACAGATCCATTCTCAACTTTCTGTTCTTGTTGAGAAGTAGGCCTATCGCTTGATCACACAACGGCATGGTAGCAAAGCATATGCCACAGCTAAATCTCGTCGTGTGATTCGTTCAACATCTGGTGTTTTATAATAATGTAATAAACACCTTATCATTATATAATATTTTGTTACACATTGCAATCATTTGGTACCATGAAAGAGAACCGATTCAACTAGCAGCAAACCAATAAAAAAACTTTTATGGGTCCAGTTACTAATTTTTTTATTGGTGTTATGACATATTTACCAGACAAACAGCTTTGGAGCCTTTTATAGTAGATGAATACAGTTTAACATCTGATATTATTTTAAATAATAACTAGTAGTGTAAGAACAAATTCACTGTAATTTGCTTGCCATCTCTAATGGCAATATAGTTATTACCTTCAAAAAAAAAGTTTATAAAAGTGTTTTTGTTGACTCCAGTTCACTACTGGTTGTAGTGAACGGGTTGTAAATACACAAAAAGGACGTTTTTTTGTCACATATGTATACAGGTCAATCCAGATTCAGTACATAGGCGTGAAGCAATGTGGTTTTAGTTGTGGCCAATTAGCATACACTTCTATAGGAGGATGTCAGACCTTGCTAGTCTCGTTCACAATCTCTCACCTCTTTGCTTTTACCATCAGGTCAAGCCCTGGAAGCACTATATGGACTTAGTCAATTATCACTGATTTTTGACAGTATATTGCCTCAAAGAGTGCACTTTTAAGACTAGCTCCACACTGGGGGGCTACGGTTTTGGTCAGGGTTTAGTTTGCTGCCACCCAAAGGTACAACCTTTTTTAACAGACTTTTGTTTGAATGAGCAGCAGGAGCAACATGGCCGGTGGATGACCACCTGTAGATGGCAGCAAATACTATGACATTTCCTTTGTGGGGAGAAAAAAATAAATATTTTTATTTAACATGTATTATTTCCAACATCCAGAACAGGGATCTGCGTCATATGCTTCATTTTAAACTATCAACATTGACTCAGACGAGTTCGAAAACCATTTTGAACCGATTCAACCTCTTTTTCCCTTCAGGTCAATAAGTACTGGTTTTCTGCAAGGGCAAACATTGTAAATATTAACAGGTTTTCAGAGTTCCTCAATCTCTTACCACACATGCTAGGAGCGAAGAATCAACAGGCTTCTTCTGTTTTACTACCTTCTTCTTCTTCCGGCAGGTGTGTGAGGAGCAGAAGTGCGAGGAGGATGTCTTCCCGCTGGCCATGAACTACTTGGACCGCTTCCTCTCTGTGGAGCCCACCAAGAAGGGCCACCTCCAGCTGCTGGCAGCGGCCTGCATGTTCCTGGCCTCCAAGATGAGGGAAACAATCCCCCTGACCGCCGAGAAGCTCTGCATATACACAGACAACTCTATCTCGCCCGGCCAGCTGCGGGTAGGTTTCCAACGCTGCACGTATCGCATGTATCAGTTCAACTCACGCAGAGACCTGTGCTCCTGAGTGACATTTCATCTCAGTGAGTCGCTGTGGATAAAATCTGTCTGCTGAATGGTACTAAATATACTAAGTAGTATAAGTATATAGTAAATATATATATATATAGTGTCGGTTGGCATCGCAGTCATCTACACCACTTCTCAAACTATGCATACTGCTGTGTTGCTATTCCATAATTTGCTTAATCCCAGAATATGCCATGAACCAAATTTAACTTATGCTTAATTCATGTTTAACTCTATAGAGAGCTCCATAGTGTACAGCTATAAGTAAGGAAAACCAGGAAACCAGGCCACATTCGGTTTCGTTTTAATTGTATGGCATTTCGGGTCGTAAATTTCAAAAGCGAACTTTAAACAATGCCGCTGCAGTTTGAAGCAGCCGACATTATCTATTCAATCTGTAGCACAACCCACATAGCATCGCAAGGTACAGGGCGTTAGAAGCAGGCTGTGTGGCTTGTATGTGTATCATGGGTGGGAATGAGGAGGGGGGGCGGTGCTTTCTTAAGACATGCATAATTATTCCTTCGATGCCTCTACTGACTAAAGCAAGAGATAGCCAATGTTATTTTTTTATCAACTAGGCGATAGACTCAGAACGTGATGTATTGTCATGCCAGTTACCCCCGAGATGGAATTTGTCTTGGTATGTTGGTGCCAGGAAGCAATACAAAGACGCACAATTTTGTTTTTCCATTTTGTTTATGTCAATCAACAAAATGAGCTACAATTACACCCTGAAGTCAACCACCTAGCCATGCTAAATTACATTGCCTCTTCGGCAGGGGAGGGGGGGTTGTGATGAATAAACTGAAAGCCTATTGGACAGAGAGCATCTGGCCCTCTAGTGTTCATAGAAGTTGTAGCAGAACTTATTTTTTTGGCTGCTACCTTTATTCACACACATACACTGTCTTCATTCCTCTCCTAGCAAATGGAGCTGCTGGTTCTGACCAAACTGAAGTGGGACCTGGCCTCTGTGACGCCGCTGGACTTCCTCGATCTCTTCATGTCCCGGCTGCCAATCAGAACAGAGAACAGGCCCATTCTCAGGAAGCACGCTCAGACCTTTGTGGCCCTCTGCGCTACCGGTAAGCATCCAGAATGCAATGTATTTATTGGTCCAACTGTCTTTTTTTTTAACCCATTTTCATATCTTTCTGTTTCATGCTTTTCTGTTTTTCAACCTGGCCTCTCTGGCTAGTACTTAAATATTAGCATAGTATTAGAATAAATATAAGTAAGATTCATTATTATAAACAATATAGTATTATGTATAAACCTTACATATACATGTTATACAATATATAGAGAGAATAAACGGTTTTAATGAAATCATCTGTTAAATAAACAGATGATGTCATCCAGATGTATGGTTATTCATACCGTTCTCCTCATTCCAGATGTCAAGTTCATCGCCAGCCCCCCCTCCATGGTTGCCGCGGGCAGCCTGGTGGCATCGGTGAAGGGCTTGCAGATGAGGATTGTGGGTAATGCCATGACAGCACAGAATCTGACAGAGAACCTGGCGCAAATCATCAGAAGTGACCCGGTGAGTTAAGCACTTTGCAGTTGGTCGGTTTGTTTGTCAATCACAGTGGATCCACCTACTATATAAAGAATTACTATACACAGCCAATCAAGAGAAAGATTACAAGCTAAAAAACAAGAATGCATGCAGCACAAAAACAAGTTTTTGCTTACATTAAAGACAACCAAGGTCAGCGTTAACATATTATTATTATATGTATTTGATTATTCAAATACATTTGATGTAATATTAATATGTAATATTAATATGTAATATTACTATTATATTTATAATATGGTTACTCATTTAATCAGCTGTGGTCTAGAGTTTAGGGAGGGTTTTTTGTGGTTTTACTTTCTTTACCTCACAAAAATCAATCCAATACAAGCCCTTTAAAAATTTCCTTTTTTAATCAGATAAAACAGCACCATTTTATTTAAATTTCCATGGTTCAAGGTTTCTACCCTCTTGATGTCACTAAGCTCAGAAGAGAATGTGGAGTGTGGTTATTTTTAAAGAAAGCGCGATCATATTCCAATATATTTGCAGAACTAATTTACATATTAATGGAGGTTGACCTGGTTACTGGGGAATTATACTAAATCTCTCTCTCTCTCTCTCTCTCTCTCTCTCTCTCTCTCTGAAGGACTGTTTGAGGGCATGTCAGGAACAAATTGAGTCGCTGTTTGAAATGAGCCTATGCCAGGCCCAACTACAGACACAGCAGCCCCACTCGGGAACCACGGCAACCAAGGGTGTGATGGATGGGGAGAGCCAGGAGCTTTCGGCCACGCCCACCGACGTCCGGGACGTCAACATCTGATTGGATACCGTCTCTCAGTGACAGAGTTTCCACGGATACGGCTCATTGGGAAAAGAAGAGAGGGATAGAGAGAGACGTTTGCACTTCTGAACTAGGTTAATCTTTTCTATCTCAGGCACACGTAAAAGTGCAGGGAAAGGACAAGCATTCGCTAAATTGTTTTGCTACAACCTCTCTCCATTCTCCCCACTCCCTGAAAGAGCCACCGCAAAGACAAATATACGTTAACAAAAAGTTATGTTATGGAATTATAGAGTCCGAGAGAGAGGTCGTTCTCCTCTGTCATGAGTATCTCCTATTTAACTATTCATTTACTAAGAGGGCTCGTCCCACAAGCGGGTAACAGTGATTTATCCATGCGAGCAGTTTGAACTATGTGTGTTAAAAAACAATAGCCATATGGACTGGTAAAACGAAGAAGAAGACGAAGAGGAGGAAGAACGAAGACATCGATGCCAGACGCATCGCGGACGCCACTGAAGAACCAGACATTGGTCTGCTCGGCAGTACAAAGATTAAGCTAAAAGAGAGAAGGACTTTTATTTTGTATTTTTGGATCAAATGATACAGGTGGTCCTATACACCTGCTGTATAATAGAGAATGTGCAGACTTGGCCAGTAGTGTTTGGCATTACGAGGTAATGTGAGAGTGGAAGTGGATGAAAGATTAAAATATAACTGCCGTGGAATATAAAGAAAAAAACGCAAAAATAAAAATAACAATGAAGCCTTAGTTTATTGATTATCGTTAGATTTATTCAAGGCCTTGGGTACAAAAATAGAGCTTTTGTAATGGATGACAGGTGATGGAAACCTTGCTATTTTGAGATGTTATCCGAGCATGAAATCGTTTATGACATGTATCCTTGTATGTATGATGATGAAGATGATGTGTTATGGACTTTGTAAACACACTACCAGGTTGAAAAGTACATTCCTATGTTTACCTCAGAACACAAGGAAATATATGTATTTTTACATTGAAATTATGGCCTGTGCATTTTTTTATTGTTGACTCATTTTTTTTTAAATGGGTTTCATGGACTGAACATAGAAAGGATATGATAGAAGTAGTCATTCCAAAAGTTCTGATGATTCTGATGCTGAATACACTAGGGTAAATACAGGAAACTTTACTTTTTACCCTTAGGGTGCTCAATGGCACAACTGGTATCAAAGGGACAGTGTGAAATTGGCATGGTTTTACTATCTTTTATTAAATTGAGCCAAAAAAAGAACTCAATGTTGGGTGAGCAGAAAGGAAATGTCATAATTGGAACATTGATAGAGTACAGACCGAGAAGTTATCACTACCAAACTATAAGTGTGTGTCCTCTTTTCAATGAGCTGATTTAACTTAGAAGGGTATGGGATTGGGTCAGATTGTCTTTTAGCCACTGTTAACATTTGTTTAAACTGACTGCATTATTGGATGGGGGAGCGCCTTGTGTTGCTTCAATTGATAAGTTGACCTCATCTTTTAACTGCTCCAGTGAGGAGCACAACTGCCTCAGCTGTCCTACCATATATTAGCTCAACTGTGTTGGTTAAAGAATGTGAACCAAAACATTTAATTAATGCTCATCTTAGCACTAATCCGCTCAGAGAAAGGCTCACAACTTGAGGAGGCTGAAGCAATGGTTTTCAAACCTTTTTTGTGTACGCTCATTTTTTTAAGTTGAACTATCTAAGATTGATGCAAATAAACACATGCCATCATTTTCTAAACACTGGTCTATAGTTCAATAACAGCTCTCAACATGTCTGCTTTACATGGTATCTTAAATCTACAATTGCCAAAGGACAGTTTGAGAGTATGTGTACACATCATTAGCCTATCTTGCTCACCAGTTATGCAAATCTTTAACCAACTTCCGGGATTTCCGCTATTCAAATAGGCCTACCAATATATATTGAATGTAAATTATAACCAAAGTTGAGTCTTTTCTGATGAACCAATAAAGAAAGCTCAAAAGGAAAATAAAAATACATCCATGAAGATTTCAAAACAAACCGATGAAAGATTAAAATAATTACACACTCATAGGCCAAGTTTTTTGTCATTCCGAGCTGAAAGGTAGGGGAGGAAAAGTAAAAAAATAGTTGACAAAATAAAAAAAAGATATAATTAAAGGAGTTACTTAATAAAAAATAACTCCAAAACGTCAAATAGTTATTCCTCACGATGCTCTTCGGTGTTAAGGCCTCCTAATATATTTGATGTTCTTCACTAGAGGTAACCCATTGATTCTATCAAAAGTCAATAGGCAGGTTTTACCTAAAGCCTGACAAAAATACAAAAATTCCCATGTGTATCCCTCCCAAGTTATTTGTATTAGAACTGTTGGCTGCTATTTTGTGGGTGTTTCTGTTTTGGGAACACAAAATTCCTTTTTCTGTTAAGATGTTGTCGTTATATAACGATATAATATTTGTTGTTCTACCTATACCTTTTTAAACTGAAACACAGAAAGAACAACAATCATGTCTTTCTGCTGGATTAAGTGGTAACAAAGAAAAGAGAATGTTCGCAACTGTATTCAAATGTAATTTTGTGGGGAGGGTGGAGCTGAACTCCACACACATTCATACCTAGTCTAATCTACAAATCTTGATTATGGCATATGGCAGTATACTGTTGTGGTTGAAACGGAAGAAAATAGTTGATATTTTCCACACTAAATGAGCTTCAACTAGGCTAGGTAATGGGAAAAATAATAATTGTTGTTTGATACAGGATCTCCAATGAGTTGTGACAGTCTACTGTCCACTGACCCATGACAACCCTTTTAACCCTTTCCCACGGTTCCTGTAACAAGAACACAGTCCATGAGCAGTGTACACATCTGACTATGGAATGGAACACGTTTCCTCTGTTAGGATCGGGGATGTGGGGTTGGCTGTAGCCCCCTCAGCAGCTGAGATGAAGCGAAGACCTCAAAAGAGAAAGCAACAGTGTTTTGTAGAAAAACACAACCTTAAAATACAACCCATACATACCCAGTCAGACCTTCTCAACCCAAGTGGTGGAACTTCCTCTGAGGCCCGTAGACCTGGGCCTGAACCAGCATTGTAACTATAGAAGAACAGCATTAACCCTGGCTGTGTGCCACTTTCACCTGCCAGCACCTGTCAGAGTAGTCCAACATGTTCAGCCACAAGCCTTCCACCCCACCCTGGAAACAAGAACATCATAAAAGGCTTATCATGAAAAACAGCTTGACGAGGCAAAACTATATTGAACTTGAATGTTTAATATTCTCACATGGAGAGCACCACTGGACAAAGGAAAAACAATATTATTTGTATGATCTCAAAGGAGCAGACCACTGCCGGGATTGAACCCAGAACCTTCTGCCTATGAGGTTTGAGAACTCAAAGGAGCAGACAAGCTAAGGAGGCAGTGACCGGTATTAGTATTATAATTGCCTGGAAAAGTAATAGCCTATTGTCTATAGTGGCTAGGGTATTTGACTTCCAACAGAAAGTTTGTACGGAATTATCCTACTAATACTGGTTACTGTCACACGCATGACATTATGCCTTTGAGGCATAACTAATAGGGGTAACTAATTGTAAATGCACCTCATGTTTAAATCCCCTTGACATTTTAGTAAATGTCAAATCAAAGTGCATTCCAATTTAAGTACACTTAAAGTACATAAGTACCCTTAGGTAATAGAATACTTCATTAGTGGGGGAGCAAACCTAATACCTTAGTGCTGGGTGTCAAACACACTGGCCACTAACTATCACATCAGTTTGTGGTTTGTTTAGTATACTTATATTTAGTATACAAATATATTGTATAGCTAACCAGTACTAATTCAAGTAACTGTTATGGGTAAGAGTTAGTTACTTACAAGCAAACAAACTGAGTACCTTTCTGTAGCGAGTCGATCACACTAGCCACTAGACTATAGACTTTTCACAACTCACGACTTTTCTGCAATTCCTAATTAATACATATAATAATAGGAGTACATTTAAAAAAAAATAGCATTAACGTTCTTTAGGGAATAATATATAATATTACTAATACTGGTGAGTATAAGCTGTCAGGCATGAACCCAGAACCTTTTGCTTTGAGAAGAGCAATGAGCCATTTCATTCTGTTCCGTCAGCTGAGAACATCACCACTTGGGGGCTTTAAAGTGAATGAAATACAAATATAACAATGAAGTACACTTTCATTTGAAGTGCACTTACATTTTAGTTAAATTACATTTTATGTTAAGTTACATAAATATTGAGGTTAAATTCGGATTAAAAACATTTTAATTTAAATGTGGCGTCTTTTGACAAAGGGTTTATCCCTATTTCGATTTGAGTCAACGTCCAAATAAACTGTACAGCAGATGGCGCCAGAGGCAACAGCAATTATTGTGTGAAATCGCACATAAATGAAGACTGAATGATTTGAGTTTGCGAAAACTGTTAACTACATTTAAAACCCGCTTGATATTTTCTGAGTTAAAAAAAAACCAAGTGCTATATCAAAAATGTACCACACCTTTTAACCATTTAACCTATGTGTGTTAGCAACAACCCACACATGGTATTAAAAAACAACAACACACATTCGAAGAAAAGACGAAAAAACAAGTTTAATTTCATGTTTAAATTTCATCATTCACAACGTTTTAAACTCCTTCCCTCACATCCATTCATTCATTGTACAAATCTACCATGAACACATTTATTTAAAAAGCCTCTTCCCCTTGAGATTTACCTGTGACCCTCCATAACAGCCACATACTGCACAGGCTTTTATTTTTATTCATGGGTTTGCGGAGGGAAAGATTGAGAAAGATAACTCCGGTAAACGGGATGGAGGATCAAAGAAATAGTTCAAATAAAATAAAAATCGCCCATTATCTACTCCCCGCCATTCCATGAATGCCAATATTGGACTGAAGTGAATCAAGAGTCCATTCACTTTCATTGCTTTGTGATAACCCAGTATAGAACTGTGTGAACAACGCACCTTGCGATGGGGAGAAAGTGAACGCTTGGTAATTGACTCTTGCTGAATAGACGTTGTGAATCAACTGTGGCTAGCAGTCAGGCCAGCTGAACCCAGACGTATAGACAGGTCACCTGTATCGTGCTTGAAGGAAATTTAATACAGTTGTTTTGCACATGGCATGCATTCTCAGGCGATCAAGATGGAGTAAAATACACACCAACTGCAAACCTCAAGGGCCCAGTCCGCTCTTTATCGGCGTTGTGTGCCTTCAGTCTCGAGCGTCTCCAGAAGGCCAGCATCTGCATTAAGGACCACATCATCTTTCGATTTTGTTCATGAATGTTAGTCGGAAAAGTGTGACCTGGTTGGTTTCCATAGCAATCAGCGAAGAGGAGCATGGCGATGCTGCAACCGTGGCCCAACGCCGCGCGGGCCC
The DNA here is from genome assembly GCA_900323295.1 of Molva molva. NCBI lineage: Eukaryota > Metazoa > Chordata > Actinopteri > Gadiformes > Lotidae > Molva > Molva molva. The sequence continues at coordinate 14,390 of OOFG01085706.1, forward strand.
ACTGTGGAGTTCACACATCTGGCGCCACCCAGAGGACAATGCTCAACAGCCATAGACTTAAGTATTCGCAATAATTATAATAACAATAACAATAATAATATTGGATATTGTCTAAAACCTACATTTCAAAGTTCTCCTCTTTTCTTTCTTCCAAAAAAATCCCCCCAAAAACAAAACAAATATATATATATTTATATTTATATAATGGAAGTTGTTAACTTCCCTTCGGATTTATTTTGTTTTATTCTGGCTAAATAGGTAACTTAAATATTTACAATGATTATTTTACAACCATTGGCCCAGCCCATCGAAGATAAAGTGTTTATGGTTTCTTCTTCTGTAGAATATAAAGCAGGTTGAGGGACGAAGGGAAGAAGGTTCCCGAGGTGGGAGGGGCTTGTTCCAGAGAGAGAGATGGTGATTGGTCAGAGTCCTTTATGTTCATTAAAGGTCCTGCAGGAGGCTATCAAGTCCAGTCCTGGCTGACCGAGTTCATCCCATCCTCTGGCCACACACACTGCACACTGATTGGTCCACAGGGTCATTGGTTCTGTGTTCTGTATATAATATATCCTGCTGCCTTTTGTCGGTCTCACAACCGGGCACACACATTTACGCACGCACACATGCACAAACACACACATGACACACACACACACACTTCAGGGCCCCATGTGTCATGCACAATTATCCATCCGACCCAGCACATGCACACCCGGCTCAACCAATCAGGGTTCAGACGATCAGTGTTATTATTAGAAAAATCAGGTGTGCAAAGTTGGAAGGAAGGAGAGACCCCAAAATACAGATGTCCCCAAATTATGGGTCTGACGAAAACACACACACAAGCCCGCAGACACACACACACACACACACACACACACGCGCACACACACATCCACGCATTCT
>OOFG01085710.1:0-13438 GCA_900323295.1 Molva molva
CACCCAGCCACCGTCTGTCGTGACTGGAGGGACAGACGAGGTCAGAGATCAAGACCAAAAGGGCCACAAAATGTTTTATAGGCTAGTTGATGACACAGCACAAGCATGCATGTCTATGAGCAGTGCGCTGTGGTGTAACCTGATACTCAGCATATTTACACGCTTCCTGTTTATTGTCTAGTCATTTAGCAGACGCTTTCATCCAAAATAACTTTCAGTTCATCTTATGCATTAATGACAAAGTATGTTAGGAATGTCACTAAAGGATTCCTACAGGTAGAGCATGAGCACTGGCGTTGGAACCCACAACCTTTCAACTTCAAACGTCAAACACTAGACTCGCTAGATAGACTAACCTGCCCCCAAGTTTCCCAATGATACAATAAGGATATATTGTTTATTAAATCCTATTGTTTATTGTTCTAATGGCATCTTTCTCGAAACATTTACTTTTTTAGTTGTAATGTAAAATAATATTTCAAGAAAATGTGTCATTGTCATCATAACCTAAACAAAAAATTGGCAACGGATCCTTGAAATTCATAAAATCTTAACGAAGTTTATTTGTATATACGCATAGGACTACCTAACATTATATTATCACGTTGAGAGTGGCGTGTTTTGATGCGGGGAGAGGGGAGGTGGCGGAGGAAGGGTGAGGAGGAGGGGAATGGGTGTAGGAGTCAGTAGTCTGACAGCCCCGCGGTGCATGCTGGGATACCTCGCTATGTTTACAGTGAGGCGTTGGAAATTATTTCATCTGCAACAATGTTTCACATGTTCTTCTAACATTTAACCTTCCGTTTTCTTTTCGCGTAGACTCGCACTTAACACCTCGAGCTTATCAAGCAGAAATAAAAGATCATTTATTGTGATCGATGATCCGTCGGCGACCGCTGGCAGTCAGAAGACGTGATTTTGCACAGTCACAGAGCAGTACGGCCAGCCAGGGGACGACCCCTGATACACTTGTGATAATCGGTGAGCATCGTGTGATGTGTGAGTGATTCTATGAACCGTGTTTGTACCTGATAGTATTCTAGTGTTAGTTAACAGGGTAGACCACAGCGGAGGTAATGGGGGTATGTTGGTCTGTTGACATGTCAGCTGGCCCCCTGCTCGAGTTGCAACATCACTTGTTATTGTGGATTGAGTACGGACAGTGTTTGGATTTAATACATCTACGGATTATATGGAAATGTTACTTTCGGTATCTAGGACCAATTGAGTAGAGTAGCATACCATGAATGCCTTGTTATTTCCACGATGTCGTGCTTTCACTTTAACTTGCGACTCTAAGCAATCGTGAGAAGAGTTGCTTTGCCGAATAACACAATTTCCTGTGCCTCCAAGTGAACCATATGCATTCATCTATCTGTTGGGTCTTTCTTTCAGGACAGTTTCCAGTAAGACAACATCAGGAGTGTCTTATTCCACATCAATGTAAGTCCAAATAACTGAACTCTAGGTCGTTATGATTGTTTTGGTCCTCTATGTGGAAATACATTATTGTCAATTATCACACAATTATCCAAAGATTATGACAATTATTATGATACCAAATATACAAGTCTATAGACTACTGTATGACATTCAAACGCTTTATTTAAATGGTTATTTAGATGTGGGCGACTACACTTTCCTACCCCTTTGGCTGGAGGCAATATGTCAATAGATCTATAGATCCGATAAATGGAAGTTAACCTTATCCTTTCCACGGAGAAATTGCAATTGTTATTCATATACATGTGTTGGAGGGGGTTCCCATTAAACGTTGTTCCTTATACTAACCTCAATAGTACATTTTTGTTGATAATTCATACTTTGGCAAACTAACCTTTTTGACTGTGCCCATCGCAGGAAGAAGGCGACGGCGAAGCATCTGATCGAGCGATACTTTCGCCAGTTGACGGATGGCTGTGGAAATGAGGAATGCACCAACGAGTTCTGTGCTTCCTGCCAACACTTCCAGCCCGTCGACAAGAACTCTGCGGCTGTCAAGGCCCTGGAGCTGTACAAGGTCAACGCAAAACTCTGCGGCCCGCAGAAGAAGGACCTGGACCCGGACCAGCCCGAGACCAGCACCAACGGGTTCCGACCGGAGTTCAACCGAATGATGAGCGATGACCTGGATCTGTTCCCCACCAAGGAAGCCTTTTCAGGTACGGAGAGATTCTGGTTACTATTATTATTAATATTATTATTATTATTTACTATTTTATCAATGTAGTATTTCTTGGACACTTTTCTCCAAAGAGACTTACATTGTCTTCAGATACATGGCACTCAGGAGCAGGTAGGGGTTAACCGTTGCCTACAGCAAGTAGGTTGCCTGCAGCAGGTAGGTTGCCTACAGCAGGTAGGTTGTGGACATTGCGGGATCGAATCCATGCCCTTTCAGCTGGCCGACTGTTTGCATTGACAGCTCGTTTCCAATTTTCTTTTAATGTGACATTGTGATTACTCTAATGCTTGTGATGGTTTATAACAAACTGGCCACTAATAATATTGACTGACCACAATACAGATACAACCTTCTAGTAATAATCTAGGTGTCCTCAAAGTACCCCTGCTGTTGTGAATCAAAACCCTGAAGCATCTTAACCCATCACTTCCTGATCTTTCCTTTGTTTGTTTTCACACGCTGTGTTTTACTTGGAAACACTCACACTATCACAGAAGCTGGAGTGTTGTTTCATTCTTTTAAAGCCGCATTAACTGATCTCCACAAAAGTGTTTACTTCCCTCTCTAAAACAAGTGGTGTTAAGAAGCTGTACTTCCCCCTAGTGGTGGGGGGTGCAGCCTATACATAAACCTGGCAGTTGACCTGACAGCTGGCATAATTATGATATGCTTACTTAGTTATTCTAAAAGTATAAGGCAAGCCAGTGTTGCTATTGATGTAATTATAGTCTATTTTGAGTACCTCTATGGGTTCTCCTCTCTGTCTGGTGATGGATGCCTTATTTGGTTTAACCCAACCCCATGATTCTCTGTGTCCGTACAGACGTGTACTTCCTCACAGAGGACAGTGTGAGTGTGATCCTGGGCTTCTGCGAGGAGGAAGGAGACTACTCTGCCTTGATACGCGTCATTGGCCGGGTCTTCAGCAGCGCCGAGGCTCTCACTCAGAGCTTCAGGAAAACCCCACCCTGCTCTGCTTCTGCTGGTGCTGCTGCCGCTGCCGGGGTTGATGCTGAAACAGAGGGAGAGACGACAGCGCCCCCAGTGGACGACACCGGCGTTGCTGCTGCCGCATCTCCTGCTTCCACAGAGGACACCGCTTCCTCATCTCTCGGCTCCGACGGCTCTGACGACGACCTCTCGTTGGACCTGGAGGCGGTGCGGCGGGTGTACGACCGGCTCCAGGCCCACGAGCAGATCGAGGCGTCGCTGGTCAACGCGCTCGTCTACCTGTGCCCCAACCTGGAGCTGGACCTGGAGTACCTGGACATGTACCACACGAACCGGGACTACCTGAACATCTTCGTGCTGGTGATGGAGAACACCAACCTGCACAGCCCCGAGTACCTGGAGATGGCGCTGCCGCTCTTCTGCAAGGCCGTGTGCAAGCTGCCCGTGGAGGCCCACGCCAGGCTCACCCGGGTGTGGTCCCGCTCCGGTGCCGCCCACATCCGCCGCCTGATGGAGACCTTCCAGCAGCTCATCACCTTCACCATCATCAGCAACGAGTACGACGCGGAGACCCTGGTGAACGACGACGAGACGGTGGTGGCGGCCACCAAGTGTCTGAAGCTGGTGTTCTACGCCAGCATCCTGGGCGGAGACCTCGACGTGGACCACAACGAGGAGGACGACGACTCGGACTCGGACTCGGACGAGATCACCCTGCAGGAGCTGCTGGGGGAGGAGCGTCTCTACCGGCGGGGTCCCCGGGTCGACCTGCTGGAGCGGGAGCTGGGCGTCCGGACGGTGGACGTGCGGAAGCCCGTGGTGCCCTTCGAGGACTTCATCAACGAGTCCATCAACGAGGTGGTGGAGATGGACAAGGATTTCACCTTCTACAAGGTGGACGCCGACAGCAAGTTCTCCTTCCAGAGCTGCCCGTTCATCCTCAACGCGGTCACCAAGAGCCAGGGCCTGTACTACGACAACAGGATCCGCATGTACAGTGAGCGACGCATCACCGCCCTCTACAGCATGGCGCAGGGACAGCAGCCCAACCCCTACCTCAAGCTCAAAGTGCGCCGAGAACACATCATCGACGACGCCCTCGTGAGAGTAGGTATTTCTGATGTCTCAGATCAAATGGCCTCGTAACTTTTGCCTTTATAAAGCAGTGGTTACCAACCTTGGGGAACAGGGTTGGTAACCACTGATTTGCAGATAGGGTCGCAGGGAGTTGCTATATAGGGGTTCCTGTGGAGTGTGTGTGGATGATGGCTGGTTGAAGCAGCCTCACCTGGCCCGAGTCAGACTGATTGGACTCTGGGGCTGGGTGAGGCTGCTTAAACCAGCCATCATCCACACACACTCCACAGTTCCGTCTCAACAGATTGCCTGATTATTTGATGCAGGCACACTTTTTAGTGTGGACCATACTTTGACTGGGACATTGATGTTGTTTTTGAGATGTCAAATTGAGTCATGGTCCATAAAGGATGGAAACCCCCCCTGTCAAATTTTTTAAATTCTTTCTCTGCTATCTTTACTTTTCAGTTGGAGATGATTTCTATGGAGAACCCGTCGGACCTGAAGAAGCAACTGTTTGTGGAGTTTGAGGGCGAGCAAGGAGTGGACGAAGGAGGCGTCTCCAAGGAATTCTTTCAGTTGGTCTTGGAGGAAATCTTCAACCCTGACATCGGTATGTCATCACCGCCCAGTTTTACATGTGTCTCTCTTTTTGCTTCTTGTTCCATCTCTGGTCGACACCATTCTTTTACAAAATGGGTCATTTTACTTAGTGGCTCCCAGCTGAAAGGTTTGGGGTTCGAAACCCAAAGTCTGCAGTCTACCAGTAGGCATCCTTGCATGGTGCCCCTAACCCCTATCTGCTCCTTAATGCCACATATATAATGAATCACTAAAGGCAAAAAATCACAAAAAAAAAAATCATCTAAATGACTTAATAGCTATATTTTTATAGTTTAATCGTATTCATTGTTGTTTTTTGTTATTTCCCAAACAGGAATGTTCACCTATGACCAGGAGACAAGGTCGTTTTGGTTTAATTCGTCTTCGTTGGAGAACGAAGCCCAGTACAGCCTTATTGGCATCGTGCTGGGCCTCGCCATCTACAACAACTGCATCCTGGACGTCCATTTCCCCATGGTGGTCTACAGGAAGCTCATGGGGAAGAAGGGTACCTTCCCAGACCTGGCAGATTCCCACCCAGTTCAGTAACATTCCCTAAAGTTAATTAACAGTCTGAGTTCAGTTATGTATCAGTCAATACCAGTCTTGGTTATAAGCAGCAATAACAAGATGAGATATCGATATATTGTTTTACCTTATTTAGAAATGTGACACTCCTGGTCTAATCCTTTGACACGATTTTGTTTGTTTCTATAATATATACATACGTGTGAACTGCTGATCCTGGATATACTGTATGTGCCACGTTATATCTATAGGCTGTATCGGTTACAGCTTTCTGGGTTTTACAAATTACGCTAATTCTTTCCTCTTAAACAATCAGTTGAAGGTTTCATTGAATTGGCTTACTTACTTGCTACTTGGTTAGTTAGCAAAGTTATAAGCGTATTCATGAGGGAACTGTGTCTCATTTATTCAACTTAAAGTTTAAAACGTCTCTTGAGTAAGCATGAAAGTACACATCTGAGTATTAGTGTTGTTGGATGTGTCACTGGTGGCGTAAGTTACGACGTGTTAGCTCCTATTAATAGCTCTTATACTGTATGTGATACGGCTCCGATTGCAGGTCCTCTACCAGAGTCTGAAGCAACTACTGGAATATTCTGGAAATGTGGAGGAGGACATAGTGACCAGCTTCCAGATCTCCCAAACCGACCTGTTTGGAAACCCGATTACCTACGACCTGAAGGAGCAAGGCGATGGTATCCCCGTCACCAACCACAACAAACAGGTACAGGACAGTCTAGTACAGCTACAGGTCCCAACAAGGTGGTAGGATAGTCTGGTAGAGGTACATGTCCTGTGTGTGCGTGTGAATCAAGGGGGCAGGATAATCTAGGACAGTGTTTAGGGTGTTCAAAACCACGCCAATAGGGTTATGGGTTTAATGCCCAATGACCACAGCCTACCGGTAGTGCATCCTTCAGCAAGATGAACCCTAACCTCTACCTGCTCTACCTGCCTTAATGATGTGTATCTGAGCAAAAACGGTGACTGCAAGTCACTCTGGATGAACATTTCTAAATAGCTAAATAGTAAAGAGTTCTGACGAAAGGATTTACGTTTTTTACGAAAATCTTTTTTTTTTACGCTTATCAATACGACAAATGATAAGCTCGGCCTGTAATTTGAACTTCTTTCATTTGCAGGAGTTTGTGGACATGTACACTGATTACATCCTGAACAAGAGCGTGGAGAGACAGTTCAAGGCCTTTAAGAAAGGTTTCCTCATGGTCACCAACGAATCTCCACTCAAGTATTTATTCAGACCGGAGGAGGTGGAGCTGCTCATCTGTGGAAGCAGGGTGACAATTCTTACATCATCACCTCCTAGTTGTTATGTGTCTAGCTTTTACTTTTGATCATTGTAAAAATGTGTATTGTAATTTCTGTATTTTGAAACAGAATCTAGACTTTAAAGCACTTGAAGAAACAACAGACTACGACGGCGGTTATAGTAAAGACTGTCAAGTTATAAAGTAAGTAATCTTTTTCATAGCATCTACCCTAGCTCTATACCATGTGACATATATACATACCATGTAAGTTTGCTTGGTACCATTTAACAGACATCCTTATAATGTTATATAGCTTTATGCTATGCAGTTTGGCTCTGCGCCATCTAGTTCACCATGTAACGTAGCTACGTAACATACAGCCTAATTCACCATGTTACGTAGCAGCTACATAACATAAAGCCTAGTTCCCGGTGTAATGTAGCTTCATGCCCGTGTAGCCTAGCTCTATATCATGTAACAAAGCTTCATACCATGTAGCGTAATTCCATACCATGTAACACAGCTGCGTACCATGTAACTTACCTTGTTATCATACTTTAAATAACTACTTTTAAACTTACTTTCTAAAACCTTTGAGCTGTTTTAAGTTGTTGTTGTTCCGCACTCACAGGGACTTCTGGGAGACGATTCACTCTTTCGGAGAGGACCAGAAGAGGCAGTTCCTCCAGTTCACCACCGGGTCTGACCGAGCGCCAGTTGGTGGCCTCGGAAAATTAAAAATGATAATCGCCAAGAACGGCTCTGACACAGATCGGTAAAGTACCCTGTTAATGTTTTTTTTATCACACACGGCAGTAAAAAAATCTTTATTTACCACCCTAGCATCAAATTTGCCATGTACGCTTGCATTAATTGACAATATTTAGCATTAATGACGCTTAGTATGCACAATGACTCTAGGCCTTACTTTCCCGCTCTTTCTTTCAGACTGCCGACGTCGCACACCTGCTTCAATGCGCTGCTGCTTCCAGAATATTCCTCCAAGGAAAAACTCAGAGAAAGACTTCTCAAAGCTATTACTTACGCCAAAGGATTTGGAATGCTGTGAAAACGGATCGATAATGAAGTAGTATATCAAAAAGACACTCTTTCTCTTCTATTTTTAAACTTTTTTTTCAGTAACTTTTCTGCTTTTGCGGTGCCTCTGCGGTTTCTCAGAGATGCTTGGTGAATATGCTCCTGGAGAATTCTCTGACCTACGGTAACGACCATATATGGCACGGAACTGCAGCCACGACCTTTAGGCCCGTGACCTTGTACGCATAGAAACGCACTGAACAGAACTGGCATTAACGTTGAACCTGCTGAAGAACCCCACTTCTCCCCATGCTCCACTCCCGTTCACTCAAGTGTCTCATCGCCGTGGAATGTAATGCGTTTTATTTGATTATTTTCAGTATTTAAGAGTTGAAACTCCCATACACTTTTGTTGTGTTTACTGTAGGTAGTAGCATGTATAGAACTTGATAGGGAAACTGTGAAAGTGCACTTATACAACACAGTGAACTCCAACTGTTTTTTTTATTGATTGAAGTGGATTTGGTTTGGTTTGTTATTTAACAACTACACCAGCACTATTTGCCAAAACACAAAACTGGCGAACATGGTGCTGATTGTAATTAATGTGATGATTATTGATTATTGAGTTCTGATGAAGTTTTAATTGTCTATAACCCCCTTGTTCCATTCTCAATTTGCAAACTTTAGAAACTGAAGAAAGTAGTCGTGGATGAGGGTGAAAATCTAAAAGCTGAGCCATTTTTTAACACTTTTAAACGTAGTTTTAATAATACTAGTAGTCAATAACTACAAGAACTAGTAGTGCATAAAACTAGTTCCCTCAGCCCCAGTCAGAGAGGGTCTGTTTGACTGTGAACCATTCTTATGAAAGACCCTCTTGAACACGTCCCTGAAGCACATCACTAGTGTGCCAGCTGACGTGTATTCACTTAGTCGCTTTGGAGTAAAACCTCCCGCTAAACGACTTACTGGAAAATGACCAGTTTGGCAACAATATACTTCGATTTCCAAAAAGAAAAGCTTTGTTTTTTGGGGGTTTTGTGTCCCTGATATTGATTTCCTGAAGGTAGTAAAGGTACTAATGGTATGGAAGGTGCTGAAAGTTGGGTTGCTTTTGGTGGTGCAAAACCCACATGCCTACGTTTGACAGGAATTTGGTTCTATTTTGTCTAAACAGTATCTCAGGTGAAAAACAATTATGCAACGCGATTGTTACTCTTGTGTTCACAAAGTATTATTATAAATACGATACAAATAAAAAATCTTATTGAACAGTGGTTTGTTATTATCAATTATCAATCAGTTATTGTTGATCGGTAATGAAGATGAATTGAAACAACTAAACAGAATACTATTTTAGTTTGGAAAAGGTTTTCCTCAAAGAGACAAACAAAACAAAGAATCACATTTGTTTATTATGTTTAATGACTTATTTTCAATGTCATGAACATTCCTAAATTAGAATAGTTATTGGGTTCACGTTCAATTGTTCAGCGGTAATTACAGCTCAGATTAAAATTAAGCAGAGGTTTTCAGTTTACCCTGTTTGTACACACTGAGTACAGAGTGCCACCCAACATATCTGGGAGTACATAATGTAACCGCCACGCGCAGGGTTCGAACCGACAACCCCATCACCCTTTCAGATTCACCTCTGCTACATTAGTGTTTAGCCTTCATAGCTCTGTTCTTTCAAAGTCCTAGTTATCTCCTTGTAGGCCCACACTGAGGGTCTGAATATATTCTGTGTAATACTGAGGCTTGGGATAGAAAGTATTATGAATAATAATGATTAACATTACAGTAATATACCATTTCTCTATTGCTTCCATTTGATCCATGGACAGAATGGCTTAATAACGTTTAAGAAATCTGGAAAAAAAACAGTTGAACATGTCAGCCATGGCTTACACCAAAAATATATATGCACTGCATACAGGTTCCACATTTTGACACGCATAATGGAGAGCAAGTAATAATAAGAATAAATAAGAATAATAACATACAATGATGTGTAAACAGAACTGCTATGAAGTCTTTCTGTTATGTTCTTCCTGTAGGTCCATGGTGGATGGCGCTGAAGTTTTGGGCGTTTTATTGACCTTTTTGACTTTCAAAAAGGCCCATTACTACTGGACCTTTTTGTCCTTGTCCGCCACCACCTCCGACAGGTCCTGCGGCTGGATGGATTTCACTTTGGACTCCATGTCACTCACCCGCTGCTTCATCTTGGCCTGGGTGGAGGTGAACTCGGCCATTATCTTAGCGAACTTGGTCTGCATGAGGTCCAGGTTCCCCTCCAGCTTCACCACCTTCTCCTCCAGGTCTTTGGGGTCTGCGCCGGCGTTGGCCACGGCCTCGTCGATCAGGTTGTCCTTCATCAGGATGGCCTTGCCCTTCTCCTCCAGGGCCTTCTTGGCGTCCGGGTACTCGGTCAGGGCCTCCATCAGGTCGTCCTTGGACAGGGCGAAGAGATCCGAGTAGCCCACGCTGCGGATGTTGGCGGTTCTCCTGTTCCCGGCCTTACTGCCCTTGATCCCCAAAATGCTGATCTCCCCAAAGTACGCGCCGTCGCTCAGTACTACGAACTGCGTGACCCCGTCGTCCGCCACCACGGCTAGCTTGCCCTCCTTGATGATGTACATCTCCCTGCCGATGTCGCCCTTCTTACAGATGTAGTCCCCGGGACTGAACACCTGCGGCTGCAGCTTCAGCACCAGCTCTATCAAGAGACCCGCCTCGCAGTCCTGGAAAATGCGAACCTTCTTCAGCGTGTCCAAGTGGACGTTGATGGCGATCTCAGCCTTGAGTTTGTCTGGGAGATTCTTCAACACCTCCTTCTCGTCGCACGTCTTCTTCTCCGTCCAAAGGTAGTCGAACCACTTGATCACCCTGGCCTCCAGGTCCTTGGAGACCTTGCGGAACTGCATGTACTGCTTGATGGAGTCGATCTTGGCCTGGAAGTCAGCACGCGACGCGTTCATGTTGGAGATCATGGAGCCGACGTTACCCACGATACTAGCGAAGATCAGCACGCCCGTGAGGAAGTCGGCGATGACGAAGAGGAACTCGACGTCCCGCACCGGTGGTGGGGTCTCTCCTATGGTGGTGAGGGTCAGCGTGGACCAGTACAGGCAGTAGATGTACTTCCTGGCCAGGCGGCCGTACTCTGGGTGGCTGATGTTGGGGTACACCCAGGTGTCCGTGCCAAAGCCGATCGTCTTGGAGATGGCGTAGAAGCCGCAAGCGTTCCAGTGGATGATGATGAGGATTTGGAGCACGAGGTTGCTGATACGGAACATGTTGGGGAAGCTCGTCCGGGTCTCTGTGCGCTCAAAGAACTCTAAAAGCCGGGGCATTTTGCACAGGCGGTTCAGCCGGAACTCTGGATTGTTGTAGCCTAACCGTAAAAATAGAAGGTCAGTTGGGATCATGGAGATCATGTCGTATTTGAACTGGGACGTCGTCCTGTATTTATCCCTCAGTTTCTTGGAGTCTTTCACGAGAAGGCCTTGTTCCAGGTAACCTGTTGAGGAAACGTAGGGATTAACAATTCTAAAGAGCCTGGTACAAATGGACAGATTACGGCCTGACAAAGCAACATTTCGAAACACTAACCCGATTCCTTCGTTTATCGATGAATGACGGGGTTAAGTATTCCTATTCTAGAACCTACCTGTTCTCGATCTCACGAACGAGTCCGTGTAGTAGATGATATCTGATGTGTAGTCGAGGAATATCCAAAGCTTTGTGTAGGTGTCCTGGAGTTCATTAAAACAGGCTCTGGAATATAAAAGAAGTAAACGTACACACGTTAAAGGTTTGGATTGTGTTATCAAGCGAGAAGAGGTTAGTAGAGGGGAAAGGGGATTACCTTGTGATGAGCATTATGAGGTTGTAGAACACAGGAAGAGCGATCACCGTGAGCCAGCGGTAGTATTTGTCTGTGGCTGGATCCATGATCCAGATCTCTTTCCTGAGAACAAAACGGTTGTTAGGAGATTTTGAAACAAGATGTTATTCAAAGTTTAGTTGTTGTCGTTGCGTGCTATTCAAAGTAGTCCTTGTTATTTTTAAGTGTACCCAACAGACAATGTATAGGTGTAGTTTTTGGTTACAGAAACACAGAAGAACGTTTTGAACGCGCACTGGGACCCCTAGTGGTGACCGGTACTTACGGCGGCTCCTCTTTCTTTTTGTCGTCCTTTTTATCATCCTTCTTAGCATCCTTTTTCTCATCTTTTTTCTCGTCTTTCTTCTCGTCTTTCTTCTCATCCTTCTTCTCGTCTTTCTTCTCATCTTTCTTCTTGTCTGCTTTCTTGTCTTCATCTTTTTTCTCGTCTTTCTTTATTTCATCTTTCTTGTCCTCTTTCTTGCTATAGATCACAGATTTGAATTTAATTTGTGGCTTTTAGCAGTTGAAAGTACAGAAGGGGTTGGAGTTGGGAGTGTAGATGAAGTCTGGTCTAAAAGCACGACACCAGTTGCTAGATCTAACTTCAGCAGATGTTCTGTACTGTTTGTCTGTTACACAGTTCTTTGATCCTTCGGTCGGAAGAGACCTGCTGCTGGCCGTGTTCTGCCAGCAGGTGGCAGTATTTTTCAAACGTGTTCCAAAAAGAAGAACGCGTTTTCCTTTTTCTCATTGCCACTAGCGAAGACAAGTTGGATATGTCATTTAATTAAAGGAGCATATTTCAAAGAAATGTCTCATCTAATGTAATTATTGACACAATCAGCGAAATTAACATCCACTTTGTGATGGGGAGTTCCCAACAAGCACACAACCAAAGTATCTGCTTGTTGGGAAGTGTAGTTTCTGACACTAGGGGGAAAAGGGTTACATTTAGGGTTCATCAGCTTTATTTATCTAACCACTACTATAACTATACAACTTAAAGACAGACTCTAGTCTAATGGATGCTAAGAACTAATTCAAATTGTTTTGTTCTTCTACATTATATATTTCTATGGGGAATACAGGGAATTCATTTAAAACGTGCGAGTGCACACTTACTCATCTGTATTGTTGCAGTTATTCATATTGTAAGCAGCCAGTGGCCACTTACTAAGAAAACACAAACCAACACATTTGATCATAAAGCTACTCAATATGATCCCACAACTATAACCACTAACCATATGCTTATTAACGACACTGATCATTCTGACGTGTTGAGGGTATTTAGGACTGGCTTTAAGATGAACTGTATACTGGTGAAACTCCAATACCCAGAGAAGTTGTGGTCAGAATACACACTTACACAATGCACTTATATAATATTTTCCTTTTCTTTGAATCCATTTGATTTTGTTAACTTGATGCTCGCCCTTTTCATTTGTTATTTATTATTATTTTCCTGTTTCGACATTAAACAACTTTCTGAACCATACAGGCAAAGCTATTACTAGGAGAGATATTACGTTAAGTTGACATTAAGATCAGGATAACATGACCACATTTAATTTTGCGTTTGATTCGATTTTCCTGTTTTCATGTAACCCAGTTTTCCTTGAGATGATATACATGACATAAAGGAAGGTATCATAAGAACAGGTACTATGATCCGTTCCGTTCGTCTACAGAGCCCTGGTTCTCTAGGCGTGTGGAGGCCCTCACCTCCTTTTGCGCAGGCTGTCCTGGAGGCCCAGGGCCTGGGCATTGCTCTCTCTACTGGGGACGTCCTGCAGCTCGGGGCCCCGGAAACGCTCCAGAAAGGAGTCTGGCCGCTCCTCCTCCACCTGCATCCTGTGGGACACCCACGACCGCAGCAGGAACAGG
>OOFG01085713.1:0-13467 GCA_900323295.1 Molva molva
GATGTATGCACTGATCATTGCCTATGGACACTCAATGGACATTACCACAAATCAATGTTTATATTCACTACTACACTTTATATTTATAAAATGTGATATTTTTATTCGCATGTCCATATTCCCCATCCTTACGGTCTCTGGAACTGCTGCTAGTGAATTATTTTCAACTGTTATGTATATTTCCGCCTTATTCTTTGCTATTTGTTATGCTTGCTTATGGATGTCTCTTTATTGATGAATTTCATTGTTCAGAATGACCCTGTGTTATACTGTGCATCTGATAATAAAAAAAATGACTTCCATGACTTTGGAAGGGAAGGGTGAAATGGTAGTTGGACGTCACTTAAGGCCAACGCATACAATGCGGATACTGGGGCTACCATGACGATAATATTCCTGTTCTGTGACATATCTACATACCATACAAGCACGTGTCTCATTACACATGAAAATCAAGTGCTTGCTGAAAGTAGAATACAGAACATTGTACAAGTGACTAGGCTGGATCCATACCTTTAACGTTTTGATTTGATATAGGAAATGTAATATATTTATTAGATTCCTTCCCGTTGCTTGCATAGTCCATCAGGATAGGGAAGTATGTAATTCAACTTCACCGCTTAACTGCATGTAGTGTTAATGTTGTTGATATACATTTGAATGTATGGAAAAAGCATGCATGCATGTCTTGAGATTTCAGTCTGTGTATATAATAGCTTTACTGCTCATGTTAGCAGTAGAGCAACCGACTACACAGCCACCCTGGGAGTGAGGCCTGATGGCTCCTATGCTTGCTCAGAACCCTTTCTTGACTGAATCTTGTCTGAACACAGCTTGAAAAACAGAGTGGGTGTACAGGACACATACAAATAAATAAACAAAACATGGACCAAATAAAGAAACAGAACAATGTCTTGGACAGCAATACATCTAACAATCCTTGTAAAAATCAAAGCAAAACCATTGCCTACGCCACAAAGTATATTTCCAACCCTCTAAGCAGGTCTTTAAAAAAGGATGCACAAGTGCCACAACGAGAAAGTAAGTAGCTACATTCTGTCAAACCATATATTGTGATATCGGTGAACGAGGGCACACCCTTACCTCTCCCATCTCTTCCTCCTCCTCTTCCTCAGAAGTGACCTCGTCTGTCGTCCCATGCTGAAAGATAAATAAATACATCAATTAATAAATAAATACATAAACTAGCACGGTGTGGGGTAATGTAGCTCTAGAGGCAGAACCACTGAAGCCTGCGGGTCAATCTGGTAAAAAGAGAACAGAGCCTGTGGCTGCTGGTGACCACAGGAAGAGACTATTGATCTGTTCAGAGCATGCACCTCATCATACGCTGGTCAGCTGTGATGCAGGTGGGGCTTGCTCTGCAGTGAGCATGAGCAGACTCGGTTTGCCTCGGTCCCCGCCACATCTATAAATGTATACTTTTCATCCACAATCAAACACAAGCCCATTTGCCCGTCAGGGGCGATCGCTTGACGGGAGTGCATCAGGCAGCCTTGCCTTTCGGTCGGGCCCCACTGGGCCTGCAGGTAGAGGCTGGTCCAGCATCTCCACATCAGGGTGCTGGGGGAGGTTGTACAGGCGGCAGAGATCACAGATGAGCTTCTTCAGCTGCTGCAGAAGCTGGGGGTTGAATCAGGGAAGGATGGTTGAGATACAGGCACATCATGTGACAAACATCGGACAACAGATATACAGTCACTGGCCTAGATAGTTGCATGGTTTTGTGAAGCAAAAAAAAAAGAGGACATCTAAGGTCTACGAGCATGTGACTGCACCATGTTTCTATAGTTCATAATTAATAGAAAAATGTTTTATTCCTGTACTCAAGTACAAATAATAAGTTAACTGGAAAAAATTACATATTAAAAAAATCATTACTACTAACATTGGACATATTGTAATTTGATCAACACCAACCTACTGTAAACAATAATCAATGTAACAGCAAACCACCACAACAACAACAAATTTAAATTTAGAGTGGGTCATCTAATCTTTTGTATGCTACACATTTTGGACATAATGAAAATAGATATTGTGCAAGGTGTCAACAATAAACTTTCCAGCACAACATAGCTGACAACACCCTTCCAGAACAAATAAATGGAAATAAAATGCAATTATATATAGTGGACTATAAGGGTATTCAAAAGCAATAAGTGCAGTAGGTCTAATCTGAAGAATGCACCTACTGACATAACATGGTGGCTCATTGGCCACCAACAGGAAATAAAGTCTACAAAAGGACAGAATTGCGTCACCATGGCACGACACAAAAGATGTCAACAGATTGTGATGACAATGGATTTCTAAAATGCTGTGCCCTGAAATTAACTATTTTCAGCCGACATCCACCTTGTCTGCTATAGATAAATGCAGACTGGTATACCTACCAAGGTATTGCCTCTTCTGACATCTTCCAACCGCTCTAAGACTTGTGTTAGACTCGGGTCATCGGAGTCTACAAACCATATGGGCGGTGTGGACGGATAGGACTCCTAAATAAAGATGACATCACATCAATACAACAACGCAGTAACATTTGATAGATCATGATTTTGTACTTGAATGTCTGTTGTAATGTCCTACCAGACTGATCCGTCTATAGATGAAGTTTACAACAGAAAACTACAAACATTCATATTGTATTGTAACCCACCAGGTCGCCTAATACAACTAAATGTCTAACATACAAATCAGACGATATAACTGGAGCCCAGTTGCTGTTTGTAAAGCGAGCTAGCTGCTAAGTGAAGCTAACTATGCTAGCTGAGCTAGGGACAACAAGGCGGATCAGAACAGTGTTGTTAACTCACAGTGATGTTACAGTGGATAATCAGCAGCTTCTCTCCCGTCACGTTGAACTGGCAGCTCAGCTCGTCGGGCTTCCAGTCGATGATTCTGAAACGTTCGTGGTTCGGATCAAAAATGGACTCCAGGAACTTCAGCTCGGCCTTCAGCCCCGACACCGACATGTTCCACCGCGCATCTCCGGCCGGGCCGCCGGGGGGGGGGACGGGACTCAGCGGGCAGTCAGCTGCAGTTGAGTGGGTGTCTAGAGGGAGATGTAGCCTCGCGTCGTCCCAGCCCGATCAATAACTAATAACTACAACTACAATAACTAACTATAATAACTAGAACACACCGCAGAATGACGACTATACTCGAGGTATTCTGTTGTCGTCAACAACCCGTCTAGTATAATTTCTGGTGAACTGGCGGATCCGCTGTTGATTAGCTAGCTACGAACCAGCTAGCTACGATAGCTACGAGCTATGATAGCTCAACATCCGCCGATTAGCTTCGACTGTAGCCTGCTACATGCTAGCGAGCTCGTCCCTTGTTGTTGTCGTCTATTGTTGTGTCCGATCAGTAGATCGTCCGCATCTTAGCAACCTCGTCACGGACCACAGCCACGTCCCTGCAGGTCCAGCAGCAGCTCAGTGTCACACTTCCCACAACACAGTCACACCAGTCCAACGATCACAACTTATAGTCCGATGTGTGGTTTGTGTCGTTGCGCCAGCAGTGTTCAGCTGAAGCTTATTGTGGGGTTTAAAGATGGCGTCGTGCAGCTCCCTGCTCCCGCAGCGTCCCAGCATGCACCGCGGGGGGATTTATTCTAAGCAGAAAGTTAGTTTTTAGAGCTGTCATTAGACGTCTCCTTCTTATCTTAAGAGCGCAAGACTTGAAGCAAAATAACATAACATGGGGACATACTTCCGTTACTTGCTACACTATATACTCTATATAGGAATAGCCAAATGAGGTATCAAAAACAAAAATTTGATTAATTAAATGGGACCCTGTATGTAGCCTATTGTCTATTAAGATGCACATTCAGATCAGAAGGCTTTTAGAACGAAGCTTTCAAAGCAAAGTTCATTTTCAAGAGAATAGGTTTTACAGTAATGCATTTACTTTTAAGTCTTATGTAACAACTCGTGTTGTTAACATATCTACACTTGTATCAATCGATATCCAACCTAGTCTGCTTGATTGTTCTCAGCCTCAAGCCTACATATGTTGCTTTGGATAAACTTGTGTGCTAAATTACAGAATGAAAATGTTAGAAACATACTGACTGCTATCTCTACTGTCATAAAACATAATGGCAATCATTTATATTTAGTTATTTAGCAGATAACTTCATGGTAAACAACCTTCCCAGTGAGTTTAAGACCAACCTTTCAGTCAATATTGGAGTGCTGCATTACAAAGTATCATAAAAAAGGATACTTGTACAGGAAGTGCATGATGGTTGAAGGAACAAAGAAACAAATGTTAGTCATTATGTCAGCGATAACAATAGTGTGTGTTGGTGGAAGAGATGAGTCTTTAGGTGCTTGTTCCAAATGTAATGAAAGCTTGAAAGGGACTCCAAACCTCTAGGCAGCTGGTTCTATCATCGAGGTACCACACATGAAAACCACTGTGTCTGTGGGGCCATACAGAAGAGACACACCTAGACATGGGGTTGAGGTTAATTGAGGTCAAGGGTAAATTATTTTCCAAATGTAATGAATTAATAGTTCATAATGTCAAAGGATATAAACAGAGCGCAGTACGATGCACATATTCGCCACTGCATGCCCTCTAATGCCATTATAACTCTTGTCTATAGGCCTTAGTGCCCATGACGGAACCTCACAGTGTCCATTAGCTTCAACCTGGCCCACTAGCTGCATTGCCTTTATTAGTTGCTCTTTTGG
The DNA here is from genome assembly GCA_900323295.1 of Molva molva. NCBI lineage: Eukaryota > Metazoa > Chordata > Actinopteri > Gadiformes > Lotidae > Molva > Molva molva. The sequence continues at coordinate 4,737 of OOFG01085713.1, forward strand.
TATACTTGTTATAGACTATAGGACCCATTTAGGAACTACAACTCCTAAAATTACAGATGAAACAATAGAATAAACCCATAAATACATCTCACAGAGGACAGCACCTGTCCTCTGTTAATGTGATTGAGTTGTCTCAATTCCCATGTAACGCTGTAACAACATGAGTATATATGTCTGTAACAATCCTCCCATCAGTCACATGTGACAATAGTAACTGGACTATATCTGCTCTTGAATTCTGCTTGTTTCCTTTCCATTGGATTTACACAAGCTTGTCAGCATTTTGGTGCAGACAGAGAGAGCTCTATCGTCTACTAAGTGTACTCCTGATTCAAATGCATTACCTTATGTGAGGCTTTACTTGAGCCAGTGTACTTTTATAAGACTACAATTAACTCGACCACAACCCTAAAATAACTAACAATAACAGCACACTTGTGCTATCATTACACTTCTCGAATGAAGTTGGGGAACCACTATTTAAACGTGATGTTCCTGTAATTGTACGTATGCCCACCAGTTGTCAGTATCGCGTATATAAAGGACAATGGGGCTATGTCTTTGCATACTAACAAGATGAACAAGAAGATGGTAAGAAAGATTATATTTTACATCAACAATATCAGGATCTTGGTGCTACGGTTTCACAAATAAACATCGTATTTGGATGGACGGGAAGTTGAGGAGTAGAGAGGGTTCTTCAATTAAACTTGGCGGCGGTGTTTTCGGGGCATATCAAAACCTGAAAGTGAACTTTAAAGGCCACGGTTGGAACATGTGACTAATCTCAAATAATGTCATTCTGTCACCTCTGACCAGAATGTCATGAAGCCAAGTCTTCAACATGAATACCCTTTTCACCTTTAATTCTTTAAGCCATATTCCGTGTTACTAAAATGCCCACTGGGTTTATTTTATTGGACTGTCCAAGTACTCTTTATATTTGACAAAGTGCTCTAGATATAATGGCCATAGCATATAATTAATAGTTCATACATGTGCTATCAACTACTCTTGATCATAAAAAGATTAGAACTAAGAAAAATAAGACAACAGTACCCAAATACACACACTATTATATGATCAGAGAACTGCTGCATTCGCAATACCACTAGATGGTAGCAGATACAAACTGCAGTTATAGTTCAATATGACTGGAAACGCTCCACTTGTATTTGGTACCTGAATCAAGGTCTTTTGAGCGTGGGCAGACGTATTTAAATCTTCTCGAACCATTAACACTCTAAACGCAGATTGATAGTCACGGTCAGCTTTAAATGTCATTACCCTCGTATTAACAATTTCCCTGCAAACCATTTAATTCCAACTCTTTATCATGAGTCAACACGATCAATGCTCCTTATGCTCGTAATATTGGAATAGTTGTTTCCTTTGCAAATCAAACGACAGACCCTGTGGTGAACGTGGCTTTGATTGGAGGACGAAGGAGTAGTATCACGTTGGCCCTTGTCGAAGAAACATGTATTATCCATGTGACATAGAGCCATAGAGAAGGTAATGGTTATCCCAGACTGAAATTAATTTCAGCACATTCTCCCAGAGTGGTTTACACAATTGATTCACCCATTTTAAAATGACAGTAAAATGTAAGTTAAAAGTTAACAAGACACCTGGTGGCCAATACGGGTACTGTAGCCAATAATTACAGGGAATGATGAAAAAAGGCACCAACTATAAGTGTAATTTGTAGGAAGGAGATAACACAAGACAAGAAATTAATAACTATTATTACTAATAAGACCAGCGTGACCATCCATCTTGATGAAGGTAGGCCATGTGGTGAATCCAGCAGGTGACTGGTGTGGTACTGGACAACCAACGCCTCATAGCTTCTCTTAATAGCACACGTTGTTGGACGACTGTTGTAGCGCTCAAACTGTTGGTCCAGCAGTGAGAACAGAGCTGTCTCCACTCCTTTCCCTAACGGACACGACAGGTTCAATAACCTAAGGGGCAATTTTACTGAATTTATTGTGGCAAATTGCCATACGCTTACTTCTCCATATGAACTTACTTCTCCATCGACACAGATGTGGGATATTATGGCTTATGTGGTTGGGTCAGCGGTTTGGCTAATGTCTCAGTTTCTCTGGAAAGGCCAGGGTTCCAGTCCACTTCACAACGTAATTCATTTCTACTGCCATTTGGCAGTACGGCTGCAAGTGGTGGTCTTTCTTTGTTGTATATTACATTTAGGAACTGGAAAGTGTATCACAGCTCAGCGCAATAAGTTACAACATTGAACAGTTTATGAACACCAGTATTCTTGAAATGAGGGGAAAACACAATCATTACGTTTTCCAGATTAAGTGTAAAGCTCACTTATGATCAGATCAATAACGTTCAGTCTTTATTGGTGTTTAACTGGCACCTATTCATATCGGAATAAACACAAATGAAAAGTGATAACACTGTAACTCTTTATATACTGGTTAAGACACGTTTATGTTAGCCTATGTAGTAAGGGCAATAGAAAGGCAGATCAGATATTGGGTGCCAGTTTTAAGGGGAGCATACAAGGGGTTGGCAGTCCAATACCCGCCTTCCGACATTTGAAAAGCAATACATTCTTGGCGATGTCACGAAAGCATTTGTAATCGATCTCTGAAACAAATGTCTTAGCGTTTAATTGTGATTGTCTTTCCCATCTTGTTTTATGAGCACACATCTGATTTGTAGTCTGCAGTATATAGTTCACATACTGCATGTGCATGCACTTATAAAGAGGCAGAACGCTGTTGTCCTTTATTAATGCTCTTCCTCTGTCCTCCATCTGCCCTGGTGAAGAAGTTGATTAAATCCCCGTCTTCATTGGATCCCCTCACTCCATCCCCAGAAAGGAAGAGCAAATCATCTCTCAGCGTTTACAACCTTTATTATATCTCTATGATTAAGGCCCCTGTGCCGTTCTCAAGAAGACCATGAGATGCACTATGAGGCAGACTCGTAGACTCATATCTCGTATCTGGTGTCTCAGACTTTCTTACTGCAGTGTACACACCCAGCCATCCCCATGTTTATTGTCTTTATATTAAAACAAAAATCATTGTAGTCCACTTAATGGCTTTATAATCAAACTGCAAATGAATGCAATCATTGGTCTTCCAAACATTAATTACATAGTATTAGGTTTAACAACTTAGCTTTTTTCATGAAGTATATTTCCATATATACTTCATAATAATAATCAATAAGGTCAAATTATAATATATATAAATATGAATTGATAAAATTAGGACAGCTAAGCCACAACACTGTCATTTAAGATGAGTCACCAGAATGAATTCACAAACCCATTGACACATCTGCATTCCCACATTGCTGATTAAACCTGTAATCTTCAGCATAGCCTGCAGTGTGAAGGAGTTCAGGAGTTAGATGTCAAAAGAACAGCAATTTCATGCAGGAGGAACCGGAAGGACATGAACCAGAGTCTAGACAGTTTGACAAGCCCAAGTAAGAGGAGATAAGGAAGGGAGAGAAGGGATCTGGTATATCTTATGTTATTCTAGGTGTTGTAAGGTTCACTATAACATTTATTTAAAGTTGCAATGTTTAAGATTGTGCCCCTGCAGTAAGAAGTCGGGAGACTTTCAGAATCAAAAAACTCAATAACTAAGTTCTGTCCACTTTGGCTGTGCAACTGTGTGACGCTAACTAGCGTAGCTCGGCTGTCTGGGTGTCGGGAGTGGGAGGGGTTTTGGGTTCATAGTAAGATACTTGTAAACAAAAAGAGATAACATTATTAAATAATTATTGAAATCATTACCAATCAGCATTGTCTAGAGATATGTCCAGGTTTTTTTAAGCTACAATCTAGTTGAAATGTTACACATTGCGACTTTAGGTCCTGGCATTGAGGTGTATCTTCATATATATATCTTTTTTAAATTGCATAATTCATTATATTGAAGCCTAGTTTATTATATTTGGAAAAGGCTAGTTCCACTTTAGATGCATCCTTCGGGATTCGGTCCGAATACTCATTCATTTGTTTATTCTAATTAATATAATATTAAAAACATTGCATGTATTTTTTACCTTCACCTACAAAAATGTTGTTGGTTTGCAGTTATAAAAAGGTTTTCCTTCCAAAGCCGTCTCTGTGCCTTCAACCACCTCCCTGCTGATCCACTACAAAGCCTAAAGTTTGGGCTGTCCGTCACTGGAGACCAAGGCACACCCCACCCCCACCCCCCACCGTCAACACGGAGCTACATCCAATTCTCCGTCGGGTAACGGTGTGAACACAAGCTTGGGTTGAGTCGAGAGTGTTTAAAGCAGCCAGGAGAATCATTCAGGTGGTTGGAACAAAGGCAGAGCTTGTGGTCTTCTGGATGTCAGGTGGGGTTAGGCAGCTTGATAGCTTGGACTAAGGACGTGGAAGGTCTTGGAAGTGAGCTGGAGGCTTTTGTAAGAGACACAGGCGTTGCAGGAGCAACTGAAGGTGGACACAGCTGGGGGTATACACATCCATGTGGTGAACACGCACTCCATTACTGAGTCCAAGCAGGACTCATAACATCTGATTATTTTGTCCATGTTTACTGTCTATGTCTATGTTGTCTATGTTACATCTTAATAATAATATGAACAGATTATGTATTCTATATGTTCTTCACTTCATTTTTTTCATTTGACCTGCGATGATCATTAAAGTCTGAGTAAAGTGTATATCAATGGCTCCACAGGAGGCCACTAGTCTTGAGAGAGAGGCAAACGTCAGGTTGAGCTGGAATGACATCAACACCGATGTCTGAGGTCTCCAGCCATGAGTTTTCTACAGAGCCAGGAATGGGGCCAGACATTGCACACAGCAGGATCACTGTGGGACAACAGTGTATCAAATGGGAATGCTTTGCACTTTGATAAATTTAGCTAAATGAATAAAATGTTATATATTATGATTATGTACGTATTACGGTTGTATGGAATTAGATGGTAGTGACCCTAATAAGATGACGTGGAAGTATGTAAAATATTTTCACACAAAAAAGGGTTTCATTCCTTGAACCAACTCTGTTCATCCCTTGTTCTGCCAAGGGATGAACCCTCATGAAGGAGACCACCATTGCCGATGTCTCAGTTGTACTGCAAACACATGTTTAGAAGGCCCAGGCAGAAGACCTGATTGGCTGGCAGACATGAGAGGAGGAAGGCGGCCACGCCTAAATTTAATTAGCACAGAGGACAAATGGAATTTAAGACATGGTTTGCATGGTCTGGCCAAGGGCGTCTGTACAAATGTGTGTGTCTGTACACACACACACACACACACGCACACACACACACACACAGGCACACACACACACACACACACACACACACACACACACACACCCACACACATACACGAGAACTGTTTATTTTTCAGGGTGGTGTATTTAAATGGATTCATTCATCTCTGCTTCCGTGATTGAACAGCTATAGCAGCAAAATAGAAGCTGTCTCAAAAGTAAACATTTTGTTGGTTCCCCTTACACATATATTCGTGACAGCCTGCAAAGACCTAGGGAACACACACAATGTACCTCTACCTGGGGCCCACACACACAATGTCCCTGCACCTGGGGCCCACCAACAGCTGGGGCCCACACACACAATGTCCCTGCACCTGGGGCCCACCAACAGCTGGGGCCCACACACACAATGTCCCTGCACCTGGGGCCCACCAACAGCTGGGGCCCACACACACAATGTCCCTGCACCTGGGGCCCACCAACAGCTGGGGCCCACACACACAATGCTCATCTACCTGGGGCCCACACACACAATGTACCTCTACCTGGGGCCCACACACTATGTCCCTCTACCTGGGGCCCACACATATTATGTCCCTCAATAGGGCCCCCACACACGATGTACTTCTGCCTGGGGCCCACGCGGACCCAACAGACACCTGCCGGTCAGAGCAGGAGCGACTAGATGTTGCTTCGGCTAATCGTAGGCCTAATTCCGTGTTGAACAGGAGCTTCGTCCAATCAGCTTCTCTGTTCTATAACCACTCACAGCCCGTCCGTGATTAGCTGATTACCTCTGCCCTCCATTCATCCTCTTGTGTCCAGACAGGCGACACTCAGCCATCACTCACTACTCCACCCGAACCTGCCTGCTGGGAAGCTGATTGCTGATAAAGATGACGGGGCCTGTGATCTACTGGTTGCCAAGGGTGACAGCACACAATTGTCTCTCTCTCTCTCTCTCTCTCTCTCCCTCTCTCTCTCTCTCTCTCTCTCTCTCTCTCTCTCTCTCTCTCTCTCTCTCTCTCTCTCTCTCTTTCTCTCTCTCTGTCTCTCTCTCTCTGGTGTCATAGTTTTAGCTGTAATATGGATGCTGAATTGAATTACTCAAAGCGGATAGTAGATAATTGCCCAGACGCCATTAACCCGGGACAACCTCAGAAAATCCAGGAGCGATAAAGAGTGTTGCATTGGTGATACTGCAACTAAACACACGTATGGCCCATACATTACACATACAGTGATGCAATCGTGACAGTTTTTTGGGTCTTTGAGTCCTGTCAGACATATGATGACATATGACCCAGATGATGTCCATCCCAGATGATGTCTGTCCCTGATGATGTCTGTCCCTGATGATGTCTGTCCCAGATGATGTCTCTTCCAGATGTCTGTCCCAGATGATGTCTGTCCCAGATGATCAAACACCTAGGTTCACCAAGCCGACTTTGGTTGACCTCTTTGGTGAAATTTAGCAACTTCTGTCTTTTTTCCTGAACTGTATGATTTACCACATATCACATTCACACCACATGGTAATTTCCTAATTGAGTCAACTGAATCAAAACAGGACAATTCCCGCAGTGTGCCTTGTGTGGCTTGGGACCAGAACCATGCAATCAAGCCGGCCGTGTCCTCTATATGAGTCTCTTCCAGGGCTCCCCCTTATGGCTGGTCACCAGGTCATTGTCACGTCCAACATTGATTCAAGGTGGCCGCCTCTGACCGTACGATGAGTCCCAGGAGAGGGGGAGGCTTCAACGGTCAATCAGAGAAACTGTCCACTCCTTCTGCCTGGTTTCATGTTTGCATTGCATTGCCTGTGATTTGCCAATCATTTTGGTAATCAACATGTACCGTCCAACCCAAATGTACTCTCTTAAAGAAACTGAGCGGTCTAAACATTGAATTGCCCAAAATTTGTTAGTTGTCTTTGACAATTTAAAATCATATGTAATTCATATGTCTACTTAAAACGTACATTGCACATACAACACAAGTTCTATTAACGGATTTTTTATCAAGGGATTTAACTCACAGTGCTATTTTAGCACTGCAGCTGGGAAGTGTAAATGTGAGACATAAGAGTTTTACCGTGACTTCCCAGTGTCTGAGGGAACAGGTTTTTAATCACCTGGGTGTCATCAGGTATTGACCTTACAACAGCTCAGGTCCTGCTCCGGGGAGCCGGTAGCCCTCAGTCTGATGATATGCCTTGGATCATCATCAGTCTGATAATGAGACATGGCTCATTATCAGCCTGATAATAAGCCTTTGCTGGATAGCTGTGAAAATGATAAAAGGCGTCTGGCCTCCAATGCTCAAGAGAGCAAAAAACCTTCCACATTCACGTTAAATATTCTCTTTTTCCTCTTTCCCTTTCAAACAAGGAACATCAAATAGGGCGATTTTCCTTTGTGTGTCGGTGTTCTGTTCGAACTCTTGTGACTGGCCAAGCAAGCAAAAGCTATGATAAAGGAAGGCACCATGGCCTTGCTTTGTTCCTGTTCTCATCTAAACGTTCTAGGACGCACCTCTTCTAAGCACATTAACATCTCCTCTGGGCCAGAAGGAACTGATGTCACTCAGGCATGATGGCTGGACAGTGAATAGTAAATAGGAAGTACATGTATGTATCTCCATAGTGCATATTTAAAATATTTGGCTGATAACAAATAATTCACAGACTGTAAATCCAGTCATGTATAAGTCATGCATTTGTTATTGTTGTTGTTGTCATTAAACATTGCTTATTTTATCATGAACGCAAAAGGCACTGCATTCATTTGCTTAACTAAAAGGTATTAGAGTAAAAAAAGTCATCAATGATAATTCTTGAATTAATAACATAACTCAAGAATCCTAAGAAGTTTGAATAACTAAAGTAGCTCAGTAATGTAGCAATCCTATCCACTTTTACTCCATGTGGTCTATGTAGCTTTCTAACCTTTCTTTCTCTATAAGCACTTGGTATAGCTGTCTAATTCTCCTTATGGATTCTCCGTCACTTAATGCAGTCCCCTGAAGCCTTTGAGGCTCAAGGAACACAGACACTCCCTAAATACCCACCTGTACCTCTAAATCAAATGACTAAGGGAAAAGGGAATGCAGGGCCCAGCAATGTCAATCCCCTTTAGGTTCTTTTTAACGTAGTCTTTCAAGACAGAAGCAGTTTTATGTACTGTCCTATAGCAATCCTAGAGAGATTTGTGGAGGATCTGTAGAGATTGGCACTGCAGAGTAGATTTGATTGAAGTTACATTGAGAACCATCCCATCTTCTGGTGTCCACCACGGCCTCTCCTACGGACCATTCATCTCTATCGCTATGACGGCAGGAAACATCGGACAGCACCATTGGTCACCATCCATCCTTGAGAAGCTGAATACGTTGTTTTCTCATTTGTTATGGACACCCACCCCCCCCCTCCACACACACAGGCATGTATAAGTTGCAGTAGGTGGTGAGAT
>OOFG01085714.1:0-14723 GCA_900323295.1 Molva molva
ACGTGGTGGGCCATTCTCTCCTGCAGCATGAATCTGGCTGGCAGTTTGGGACCCATTATCGCCACGGTGATGGCCCAGAGCTACAGCTGGAGGACAACGCTGTTCATCTCAGGGATGATTTGTGTGGTGCTCTCCTTCGTTTGCCTGCTGGTCATTAAGAACGAGCCCAAGGACGTGGGGCTGCCCAACATTGAGACAGCAGCCAAAAAGGGCAAAGCAGGTGAGTGTGTGGTGGAGGCCAAGACGGGCAAAGCGGGTTAGTGTGAGGTGGAGAGAGGCCAAGACGGGCAAAGTGGGTGAGTGTGAGCTGGAGGCCAAGACAGGCAAAGCGGGTGATTGTGAGGGGGACATAAAATGTTTCCGTGTTGGTACATCAAATCCTCACTCACTTATTGTATGAAACCATTTAAAAACCAAGACTTTAGATTTTTTGGGGGACAGAAAAGCTCTATGATGTTTATGGCATGTTGAAATCAACAATTGAGCCTGCATTGTGTGTTTCAGCATGTCCCCATGACATCTAATGTTCAGAGACACAACGGACTCTGTACCCAGCATGCCCCTCACATGCGACTTGCATGAGCAAAGCTTAGCTTAGCGTGCACCAAGTGATACTAGCATGAGCTTGACGTCAGCAATGAGAGCGCAGATACGTCATGTGTTGATGTTGGGATCCTTTTGCTGACTTAGGGGCCTGGCATTTCACAATCACTTGTTTTGTACAAATGAAGGGAAATACTGAATTCATAAAGGTATTTTCAAAAAAAAAAATAAATAAAATAATTACTTGTAGAAGTGGACAATTTAAGGTTTTTCATGTTAATGACCATGGCCATGTTCAGCCCATGCTATTATTTCCAACCAAACATATTCTATATGGTTGTCTCAAAAGACTCAAGGGGGGCATTTACTTTTGTATTAAACCGAGACGTTTCACCTCTGATTCATTCATTATAGCTAGCATGTCCAGCTGAAGGTATTAACACAGTAGTGCGTGTTATTATAATCCTCTTCACTCCCCCGGCTGCCTCAGGGTTGTCCAGTGACGAGAGCACACTGAAGGAGTTCCTGTTGTCCCCTTACTTGTGGCTACTCTCCAGTGCTTACCTGGTTGTGTTTGGGGTGAAGACGGCCTGCACAGACTGGGGCCAGCTCTTCCTCATTCAGGACAAGGGACAGTCCACACTTATGGGTAGGGTTGGGAAGGGCTATGCCTGCAAATCATTCTACCAATATGTTAGAAGTCTGTGTTGAAGCCTCGTCGTTGGCTGCAATTGACTGTTAATATAATTTTTATCTAATATTCATCATCAAACGGAAACAGGCTAAAGTGGCAGGTGCTGTGGTATTTGCCCATTTCTAACTTTCTTTCTCATAGGCAGCTCATACATGAGTGCTCTGGAGCTTGGAGGTCTACTGGGCAGTCTTGCAGCAGGATACTTTTCTGACAAGGCTGTTGCCAAGGTGATCTCACTTATAACCTGGTGCCATTCATACATAGCACACTGTGAGGACTTACTAAAAGCCTTTTTATAGATCCTGTGTTTTGGAGAGAGAAAGACATTTGGATGTTCAATATTGTACTAAGAATTATTATTACGATATTCATGAGTGAGGTAAAATCTTGAATTGGATTTAGTATCACCATGCTATACATATCACTATACGTTTGTCAAAAAATATATATTATTTAATCACCTAGTTTTCTTGCTTTCTTATTATATCATTTCATATTTCATATTTTGCGCAGCAAGGCATGAGGGGCCATGGCAACCCTCGTCACTTCCTTCTGATCTGCATGATGGCTGGAATGTTTGTGTCCATGTACCTCTTCAGACTCACAGTCACTCCAGACAGCCCCAAGGTACTTCTTCACCATTTCAAACGTTCATCTATACAGATATATGTGAAAGATAACAAGTACTAATGGTCTTTTTTAATGTGTATCCCCATCTATAGATGTGGATATTGTTTTTGGGAGCTGCATTTGGCTTCTCTTCTTATGGACCAATAGCATTATTTGGGGTGATAGCCAACGAGAGCGCTCCATCTAACTACTGTGGGACATCCCATGCCATTGTTGCTCTAATGGCCAACAGTAAGTTTGTCCTTTTTGTTTTAAAGATATTATATTATATTTCAAAATAGAAGACCAGCTCCTCGTATTACACTAGTGGAGGCTTATTTTGTGTGCTTTAAACTCATGATTGCCCTATTTCTTTGCTAGTTGGTGGTTTCTTGTCCGGACTGCCCTTCAGCACCATTGCCAAACACTACAGTTGGGAAACGGCCTTCTGGGTGGCCGAGATCACCTGTCTCATCACTACGGTGGCATTCTTCCTGATGCGCAACATCAGAACCAAGATGGGACAGGTTTCAAAGAAGGCAGATTAGATATCGCTAGTCGCACATCATCATTCACCGCTGCCAAGAAGGAAATTGATTCAGGATGGATAATTCACCTTTGTATTATTCCACTTTTTTATGGTACAATTTGTGTCCATTGTATGAAACATTGTCATATACATTCATGGTGCTGCATTTTTTGCTAACATTTTTCGAAGGGTATATCATGTTCATAAAGTATTTTTTAAACAACTTTCAATTATGTTGCTGGGAACTGTAAATATCATTCAATGTGACTACATTTATGGGGTGCATGTTCATATTTTAAGAAATCGTTCGTAATGTTAATTACATATTGTTCATAGTTCACTCTCATGTTGTATAATTCAAGCATTATCATACAAATGGTTAGATCAGGTTGGATATGATTGCAAACATAAAAAGACAACAAAGATATCAACAGGAATTTATTCCCAAGGTATTTACAGAACATGTCATATTTACAATGCAACAAACATAACCACTTCATTTAGCAAAAATCAAACATTAGAATGTGTCTCAACGGTAATATTCATGGCCTAGTTTAGGCAGTCTAGTTTTGTCTGCTCAAGTTCAAGAACCAGGTCCAAAGTTTCCAGCCTTCTCTGCAACCTCTAATGCGATCTTCAAATTCTGATCAAAAAGTTCACACCTGAAAGACAAAAGCACTTGAAGCAAGACCGGCACATCATTGCAGCTAACATTTCTGAAAGTGGTTATGTGTAAGACTTTTATGCTTTTTGATCAAGCTATCTTCATAGTTTCATAGTTACCTGATAGGCATCTCCAGAGAATAAAAGGGGTTCTTGAGGGCAAAGTCTGAATAGATCTCATAAATCTTTCTCAGCAATGCATCAATGCCAGACTGCCGTGGATCTGCCAGCACTATAAACTTTATCCCTTAAAACAATATGGGCGAACAGATCATCAGTATCACAAATAAGCAGATAACTTGCAATTAAAAATGTTACGGGGGCATCTTTGATATTTACATTTGAGTATACACAGTATTAAATGGATTGCATTTGGCAGATAACATTTTTGTATCCAAACATACAGCATGGTTTATATAAGGGATACGTTGGAATCATTGGGTATTAGTCACTCATTTATCCAATTTACCAGTTAGTGTCTGGAAGCAATGCAGTTTAAAGACATCCGTTTCCAACATCTCTATCCCAGAACTGCCGACTTCCGGGGACAGTTGTGAACCAATTGCAAACAACCTAGAAGCATAATTAACATAGTACGACTGTTATCTTTTTGGTGCGTCTTACAATTAAAGAAACATTTATGAAAACTTCCAGGTCAACTTACGAGTGGAACATAGACGCCAGCATCAGCTTTTCGTTGGAACTCAAACGGGCCCGCCCAAAACGAATAGATACTGGATAATTTGAGGAGTCTTTCAAATATTCAATAACGTCCTTGCCATCAGCGGTGTTCTTTCCCATCACATCCACTCCGTTAATAGAGAGCACTGCATGTCCAACTGGAAATGTACATATGACAAGTTACAAAGCAAAACACTAAACGAACGTCAAATATTAGAAGTAGTCGGTGGCTGTCATTTTGGACCTTGGCATATGGCAGACCTTTCATATGTTTATTGTCATTGATCGGTAAATCCATTGAAACCATGTTGGTTCACGACCAATGACAATGAGATATAAGAGACTTGATTATGAAGTGCTTCAGAATATGTTGCCAAAAACCTGCAAAACGACAGCCATCTCATTTTATGTGAAAATGCATCTCCACATTACCTCGAATTCCATCACGTTGTCCAAAGGACACAATAACCTTTTCATCGTGGATTTTGAGCACCAAATCTAAAGGATAGCTAAATGTTTTTTCTGCCTCTGCTCGAGGAACATAGTTGTCATACTGGTAAATTAATCCCCCGGCCTTATTCACCAAATAAACACTGAAGATCGCCATCTTTGCGACGTTGTGTCCATCTGACGAAATAGTCATGTGACCCGATCTGTCAGGAAATGGCTTGTAACACGTTTTGTCACAAAAAAGCTGACGCTGTCTTATTCTCTCAAACCAAGTAATTATATTTTGGTCTCAGTATATACATAGGAAACAATATATGTCATATATTAATATAACGTAACAGCAAAAAATACTGAAGCACTAAACAACTCCATTTCCCAGAAGCCACAACGTTCCATATCCGTAAGTACGGGTTGTCTAACTGGCTCGTGCACGGACCAACTTCCTTTCGCTCCGACATCTTGACGAGGAAACATGGTGAGCATGCGAATCACCGATTTATAATTCGGAATTATTCGTTATTCACCCTTTAGCAGAATAGAAGTCGTTGTGAATTCTCCGGAATCGCCTGCAGTTGGAGATGGTTCATCTTTACATCGAAATGTTGCCTTAAACTGAGCAATACACTTATTCAATCCGTTTAGCATGTAGCTAGCTAGGATAACGTTACTCTATCAACCATGCTTTCATGCTAGTAAGCGCAGAGGGAGAAAATGATCACATACAATGACATTCATAAAACCTCAATATCCGCTAACCCTGACCTGTATTTGACTTCTAACGTTTTTTTCATAGGTATTCGGGTTTTAAAAATGAGAACTTGCTTTCTAAGGCCTTCAATTCCTAAAATTAGTTGAGTCGAGGACTTTGTATGCAAGATGTTATCCATGTTATGTGGCATGGGTAACTTAAATGAATGATCTTGCTACAACACCATTTTAGCTCACTCATACAATTGCTGCAATTATAACGTTATTAGTGTTCTGTAGTAATCGTGTCGTCTATATTTCTTAGCCTCCCAAGCAGGATAAGAAGAAAGACTCGGGGAAGTCCAAAAAGGACAAGGACCCAGTCAATAAGTCTGGGGGCAAGGCCAAGAAGAAGGTATGTTCCCCAACCACAGGATTGTAGAAATATGTATTTATCATGATTTAAATGTGCTTTGGGTGCAACATCTTAAAATTTCTTTCTGACATTGTCTTTTTGTTTACCCTGAGTAGAAGTGGTCCAAGGGAAAGGTCAGGGATAAGCTGAACAACTTGATCCTCTTCGACAAGGCCACATACGAAAAGCTGTACAAGGAGGTCCCTAACTACAAGCTCATCACACCCGCTGTAGTGTCTGAAAGACTGAAGATCCGTGGCTCTCTGGCCAGGAATGCCCTTCAGGAACTGCTCACCAAAGGTACGCTCAACAAACGAACAAGCAGCTGTTTATGTCATGCATGGCATTTCTTAAGAATATTCCTGGCACATGTCTGCCTCTTAAATCTGTTGAGCAACAACTGTATAGATGAATGCAGAAATGATGCTATTTGTGCAGTATTTGTTTGACCTGTTGAAGTAGTTGAGTTGTGAGGTTTGCAAGATGTATACTTCAGTCTAACTAGCATACTGATAAGAGATGCACCTTGAAAAGTTGATCGGTAATTATTGAATAATTTTAACTGACAATCTTGATCTCAATGTTCCATAGTGGTTTTAGCTGCTAGCTGTTGAACCACATAAATACCATCACTTCATATATCTACCTGTATTATAGTGCATCACGACATCAGCAAGCACACATGGCATTGAGTATCCTGGACTTGATGCATAATATACCACAGAATGCGAATCCAGAACCGGTTTTAGAATGTGAAGATGAACAGAGGACATAAAATGCTATTGGAGTTCTGTACGTGCACATTTAACTAAAGTCCCATGTGTTTTTTCCACCTACTAGGCATGATCAAACTGGTGTCCAAACACAGATCTCAGCTGATCTACACACGTAACACCAAGGGTGGAGATGAGGAGGCTGAGGCTAAAGTAGAGAAAGCATAAACTGGTATGTTTACCTAAAATGTAAATCTCTTAAGAAATTGTTTTGAATTTGATGTAATGGTGAACTGATCTGTAAGTATTTTTGCTTTCCTACAGTGGTTCTGCTGGGCTGTTTCCTGTGAGCTGTGTATTGAAAGGTGAATAAAAAATGTAAAGGCAACTCTATCTGGTGTTAATGTCCTCCATGTCTACATTACTACCACACTGAAGATGCGCTTCCATACAAAGTCACTGTACAGCTAGTCTGATTTTGAGTATTGTATATGGTTTCAATTAAATATGCATGTAGGACTTCTCAACTTCGCAAACATACAAGTAACAACCCCCAATTGGAGGGGGAGGTTCAGCTTCCTTAATTAATCAGGATGCAAAAAAGAAACACAAATATAAGGGGATGTGACTGGAATGTAAACTAATCGGCAAGCTTCATTTCCAGAGTCATTTCAGGACAACTGAAAGAAGTGTAGAAGTTTGACTTAAGTCAACTTAAAAAAAAAAAATGGTGGTGGCATCCGGGACCTTCTGTATATTGTGCATAGATAAGATACACAATCAGGTAGCGCAACTCTGAGCCAGTCAGATGCATAAGACGGAGAGCAATACTTGTGTTTTTGTAACATGTGGCACGAGGACTGCTATGCATGCATTTCTCAGTTCAGAAGTCCTCCACTAACCGCAGCTAATAACTCACTGGCTTTATTGCTAGGCTAATATATGGCTAAGAAAATGCTGAATTATTGATAACCCTGTTGATTGGGCATCTCACGCCAGCCCAACCTTCAACTAGGGATCCCAGACAAGGATCAACTGTCAACAGCAGGGCTGCTTGATTTTAAATGGACTCCATGGAAGGCTGTAATCAAATGTTTTCTAATGTAAACTTAAGTTTGGAGGAATTGATACACAAACTAAATTAACAAAACTGCTGAATTATGTACCATGTCTATTTGAGGTTTTTTCTCCAGATGAGACTACTTTTTTATTCTCACTGATTCATTTGTCCCAATGTCACTTTGGCAGAACACACAAAAATTACTAACCTCTGGGACCTAACCTTATAAATGGTACTCGTTCGTATCAATTACAGCTACTGGCAGTTGCAATTAATAGAAAACATTTGTTTATAAACTACTAGCCTCTTGTATCACTAAATAGTTAGGAACAGGTGTGTCTCAAGAGTCAATAAGTGCCCATTATCAAATACACTGCCTATGGTTATATTGCCTATACATCGTTGCCAATTGGTGTATTCGACTTTGGGTCTTTTTTAGCCTACATGTGTTTGCATCCCTGATAATAATGCTAACAGCCTAATGCCTTCCATTATCTTCGTTCAAAATAAATTGATTAACTTCCACACTGTTTTCCCACGTCATTATACAAGCATCTGTAGCTCATCAGGCAGACCCCTGTAATTGGAAGTTTTGCTCTTAAAATCGCGCACCGTGAGCAGGGCCTTTTAAAAGCCTCATGGGCCCTTTTCACTGTCACTCTGCCACTTCTCACACTCCATTGGGTATTTTGTGCTCAACTGCTATCAGCGTTCGTAATAGAACTCGTTCACCCTACTATAATGACATGAACTTATGTTGTCACCTGGGTAATTCAAAGAAACTATTACTTGGCTATCTTTCCCCCACAACTTTCAGTGGCAGGAGATTAATCATGTCTTCCGTTTCAATGCGATAGCTACGGGCAATTCTGAGATATTGATAAGAAATGGTATTAAATGCAGCTATCTGCGGTTTGTATTTTCTCTCTGGGCGTGCAACCGTGCAAGACAAGGGAGCCGTCTGATGGATGCTGTCAGGTGTCTCTTTTGTCACCGCCGAACGCCACCGCAAGCAGCAGTGGCACAACAAACTTGGAGTTTCTCCACTGACAGATTCGCCAGTATCAGCCAACCTTGAGTCCTCCACCTAATGTGTGCCCGCGAGAGCAAAAAACAATTACTGCAACCATGGTTTTCCCTTCGGACGTCACGTGACCGCTTCTTGATTCACCTCATGAATAGCTTGTCTTCAGGAGAGGCCAATCATATCTCCTGGAAATGTTCTATTTATGGTCTATTAGTCCTTTCCATTCGAAGAATTGTCTTGCACGATTTATATGGTTGGTAACCCTAACGACCAACTTTTTTGTGTAAAGTGGTAGTTTATTGGTTCATGAGACATTTAACATTATTCTCTGATACGACCTAAGTACATGTCGAAGGCTGTATCTTTCGCAAGGTGAATTACAGACCTTATTAAAAAAGCTGACGATTCAGATTTGACCATTACTCATGTGAAAAGGTACATTCAAAATGAAAGTGGTCCAGAAAACTAACAAAATCAGCGGCCGCCACAATTACACATAATAGCCTACTATTCTGTTATAAACTCCCGAAACGCATCTCATTCTCAATGGAGTCTGGACAAGGCAAATTCACTCACTTGCAGACTAAAAAAAACCATCCAACTTTCATACAAATGTGTGCCTGAAACTGTGCTGCCTGCCAAATGCCTTCCTTTCAGTGCCAGGTCCTAGTCTATTGTATTCGAGCCGTTTATTTTACATCTCTCTAGCTTTCCCACCCGCTTTTCCTAATAAATATCAATGCATCCTACACTTTAATGATGTGATGGGATGGGACACATGGAGTGAAGGGAATGGGTGTGCCTAAATCGGGGGGCAATCGACGGGGGTTACATTGGATAAGCAGGAAGTGGGAGCGCCGTCTCGTGGAGATTAGTTGGGGGACATGGCTAGATATATGGCACGCAGCTGTTGAGTGGCTGACAGACACCGGAGGAGGTTCAACACTGCCGCTGCCTTCCGTAGCCCTGGAAAGAGAGGACTGCCGTGCTACAGAACAGAGGTAAGCAAGACCCTTTCTCTGTTAACTGCCTACAAGGCTTTCCCATTTGCTAATAGTAGTTTTTTTTTCTCTGTCCGTTTCAAAAGCTGTCAAAGGTCAAGTGGCATTAACTTATTCGCTTATACAAACTTATATAAGATGGTGTATCTATGATGCAGATAATCTTTCTTCAGTCTGTCTAAAGAGTAATATGAATTGTCTGTAGGACTTGGTGTCCTTTTAAATTATGGTTTTGCCTTTGGAGGGAAATAAAGGTTTTATTGCCAGCTGTCAGCAGTTTTCCCCTACATGTTGATATTCCTTTAGAGAACGTTTCCCTGAGTATCTTGGTGAGAATATATGTGTGAAGTATTTGCTGATACGTGTTTTAATGATGCAAAAATGTATTGGTTGTAACAGTTTGTGCGTGTTTGTGACAGTGCTCAGGCGCCTTTTTAAATTTAGTTCACAATGCTGTGTGCTATTTTTAGACGTTGTAGCATTAGAGCAGAGACATGAAGACGGCAACTTTCTAGACGGGGACGGAGACAAATTTCTTTGTCTGTGTTCAGCTCAGCTTTCAATCAACAAATGTGCAGTGTCTAACTCATTTGGGTTATTTACATGTTCCATCCATCTTTATAGGTGAATGAGACGAAACTTGACACACAAACAAATGAGGGCCATTTCTAAATTAAGTGTGTATTGCTCTCTCCCTCTTTAAGTTCTGCTGGCATTTGCTCAGGTCAAGCTGTGAGTCAGAGAAGCCTGGAATCTCAATTACAGCCAGAGACCCTTGTGGTTTAGTAGGGACTTTTATTCTCTGCAACACAACAGTCCTCAGAGTAGAGGTCAAACACACAAACACAGAGCATCTTAATAGGTTAATAGAGATAAGGCTAAAAAGCAAAAATAAACAGTATAAGGTGCCATCCCCCAATTCGGTTCATAATATAGAGAGTGGAAATGTGATCAATGGCTTCAACGTATGAAAGAATCTAAACAACACTGAATTGTTTTGTCCTTTTTAATAACATTGCTGTAAAGCACTGATCTTCAATTACCCTTTCGATGAATAAATGGAGTAATGACTGTTGTCTGCAGTGCAGATGTATAACGTATTCCACTAATGTGTGTGTCTGTAATGGCATTTAGCCCTGAAGGAATAACTTGAGACCATTGCTCCTCGAGACACAGCAAGGTCAGACATTATTTTGATCACAACGCCCCTTAAATTGAGGATTCCTTCCATAACGGTCCAGTGGCGAGGTCGCTTTGAAGAGTGTTTATTTGGGTTGCTATGGAACGCTCCAGTTTGTGGAGGGGCTCTGAAACTGGAGCCTGGAGCAGAAGCTTCAACCGCTTTAGCCTCAGGATTCGCCCCCACCCCCCCGCTACGCTCCTCCAAGTTGGAAGCCCTGTAATGCCCTCATTTCCATTTATTAGAATGACTTTGAACAAATTCATTAACACCATAATGACCAAAACCCAGAGCTGTAATACTTTGTCTGCTCGTTTACCCAAATTGCATATCAGAGTGTTTGCAACAAACTGTGTCTGATCCTCAATGCGTGCCTTTGTGCACGGGTCACTTTCACATTTTTGTGAATTATTTCCAATACTATTTTCCCAATGAAAAGAAAAGAAAAAAAATCCAATGGAAAAACAACAGTAGACTTTGCATCTGATCCCCTTCCGAGGAACCTGCCCAATATTTAAAAGAAGAACAGTGTACTATTATAGTTTCACAGCACGTTTTCAGGAATTGTTGCTGACATTTCATTCCTGGGCCTTTCTGACATATCCTCACTCATCTCCCAAAATTAATGAATATAAATGAGGCCAGATAGAGAGGAAGTAAATAGCATTGCATTTAATAACCTGGTCCTTATCAGCCCTCTCTCGCTCTCCCGCCCTCTCTTGAAGTGGGCTTAGCCTTTTCCAGCAACGTGTACATATTTCAGGTTGTACAATGGGCAGCCATAAATCATAACTTGTGGTCTTGGTGCACATGATCCTGCATTTTTGGGGAGGTGGGTTTTTTTCTGTGCGTATACTCCCAAACAGTGCTAACAGGCCACTGTATATAGGATCACCATGGATCATGTATCTATTTATGAATAGAATAATGAGTCATATATTCTCCGTATCACCTAATAAGAAGATGTGCTCCAGCTTGAATGATAAAAGTACAGATTTTCCAGTTTTGGGTCTTTTTTTAGATCCACCCAATCAGAAGGATTCTACAGAGACATGTGATGAGCCATGAGCTTCTGGTTGTCAGAACACTGGCGTAACATGGAGGTCATCCAAAGCTCACCTGGGGTTTGGAGGCGCTTGGCAGAACATCTGTTAGTGTCTACCAAGATGCATTGTTTGGCTTTGAACAGTGGCCCCTTAAACGTGATGGAAAACAGGGTTTACTGTGGCAATACGAGACAGCATCTGTCCTGTATGTAAATGAGCAGGGCTACAGGAGTGCCCCAACCGCCCCCGTTGGATGTATGATTCACTCCATGGAGACAGTGCAAGTGCACATTTGTTTAGATGTCTTAAGCATTACATTGGGGAAGCCGGTACGAGAACACTGGTACCTTCAGGGAACCCATGAAGTTTGGAGAAATGTCTGTTGTTTGTTTGGAGAAGATGTGCGTGTGTGTCTCTTTTCCACTGATTCCCCAAAGGAGGGGAAAGTCATATTGATCACTTCATCTGTGTTTCACTCCACAGAGAAGTTTAGATTTGTAGGCTCCAGAGTGGAAATAACTCCGGTAAAGGGACTTAGTGTTTAGTTGGGATGTTATGACCTGTTTTTACTTTTTGTTAGATCTATCATTAATAACAACCAAAATCTTTCTCCAGGCCTTGGTTTCAGTCAGAGCAGCTTGTGTTATAAGGCTCATCAACAGAATGTTTCACCAGTGCCTTACCCTAACCTCTCTAATGAGCCTCATCCAATCTGAATCTGCTTCCTAGCTTGTTTCCTGCAGGGTCCGTGTGCTTTGGGTTAGTTCATAGCCCCTTTATTAACTGGATGCATAAACTGACTGATAAGTAATACATAACTAATACATGAATAATGACAATGAATAATTCACTGGAGTTGAAAATCACATTCTTCTTCCAGCGATAGCATGCTGTAAGCCAGTCACTACAGCCTCTATATCCTATACCGAGTAGTATTACTCTTATACATGTTTACTCAACTCCTGGAAGTCCTGTCAAGTTTTCCATCGGTGTCTGCCAGATATGCCAGGACAAGCACTGTAAGTGCTGGCTGGCACTGCCCAAACAAGGGAGTTTCCCCAATGCAGAGAGATTTAGCATTGAGTCATTTAGGAGATACTTGTATCCAAAGGAAGTTACTGTGATATTTTTGCTTATTATATGAATGTGTTTATTGAGCAGTTAAGGGTTGGGCGTCTAATTCAAGGATGCTACATGTAGACTGCAGAACAATATCCTGCCCCTAAGGCTCTTAAAATCAGCAAACAGTTCAAAATGAAGTTTAATAACAATATAACACTATGTCGTTATAGTGGATGTACATGACATGTACATGACCTTGTTGTCGATATTTTTTCTAAACTCAGTGATGTGCATGAAATGACACAAGCCGAGTTAGAGAGTGCTGATTGTTTTCCTACTTCCTGGTGAGTGATTCTTTCTTCTTTCTTTACTACCTCCATGGTCACTGTGTCTGCTCCGCTCCCTCCTCCCCGCCCAGCAGATGGTGCGGGAGCAGTATGTCACCACCACGCAGGACTTCAGTCTGCCCAGTCCCATGCCCGACCACGTCTACAAGATCGGCATCTACGGCTGGAGGAAGCGCTGTCTCTATCTGTTTGTGCTGCTTCTCATCGCCATACTGGTGGTCAACTTTGCCCTCACCATCTGGATCCTCAGAGTGATGTGGTTCAACACGGTGTGTGTGTGTGTGTGTGTGTGAGATGCTCAACTGGGCCCCATTTTACATCTGGTTGTTTGTCTTGTTTGCTTATCTTGCAAACAAGACATCTTGTCAGAAGCTTATCTTGTTGAATTCTCTTTTTTGTTGTTGTCCTATTTAATAAGCTACAGAAGCGTGTGGGTAGAACCTCTGTGGATATTTGGCTGTATTATCAGGATAGTTGATGTGTTTGTGTCCCAGCATGGGGCATAGTGGTGGTTCTGTCTAAGGACGGCAGATGGCAAACTCCTGATTTATGCAGGCACAAGGAGAGAAAAGACACATCAACAAACAAAATTGCTCACACATACGCAGGCTCTTGTCTCTGCCCATGGGACATGGACCGACCGACAGACAGACAAACGTTGCCTGGCTGGTTTATTGCAGAACGTGCTCTGCTGCACCCCGTAGCGTATTGTGGATACTGGAACACCTGGCAATCTTTTGAATCGGGGATAATGAAAACAAAATGGTTGACAGCCTTGCATGCCATGCTTGTAAAATGTGTGGTGGAGGAAAGGGAGCCTTTCAGATGATTTACAGTTGAGGTTTGGTTTCATACAGCTCCAGAGTTTTGAGGTCTTGCTGTGTCTTTATATCTTCTCTGGTGGTTCTTGCAGGATGGCATGGGACTGCTGGAAGTTCAACCAGACGGAGTCAGGCTAGAGGAAGGAGAGTCTGAATTTCTTTTTCCTCTCTATGCCAATGAGATCCACTCCAGAAATGTAAGACAATCGCACAGCTCCTTCATGCACTAACCCCTAGAGTGAATTCACCTATTCTGCAGTTTTCATTCTCTCTTGCTTTCCCTCTCTCCCTTTTCCTCTACTTTGCTCTCGCTTTATCCATCCCTGCCCACCTCCCCTTGTGAGCACTAAGAGAAGTTGGTTCAGTCTTTTAAGTGACCTTCCGGAAGCCCATTGAAAATTATTTCATTTCACTGACCACAGTGATTAAAGTGGTGGTTGTATCCGTGGGGGAAAACACACTTCCTGTTAAGATCTGATTCACATTAAACACTCACAGGCGCACGCACGCACGCACGCACGCACGCACGCCATTTCAGTCAGGCTGCAATCAGCAAACTGAACTTTTCTGCCTCCAGCATTGGGGATGTTTAGAGGAATTAGCTAACAGCGTTTGACGGTTCCTCTCATGGTTTGCTTATGGTGATAGTAGGGAGCAGGGCCTATTAACCTCGTGCATGTCTGTGGTGGCAACAACTTCATAGCATGCTCGCTAGGAGCAGATGGAAACACTTTTCTGGAGATGTTATGGGGGTTTCAGGCTCATAGCTGCAATATTTCAGCTCAATTGATTGCTGTAGAATTGTATTCCTTATTCATGGACTGGCTCATGCACTTATGTTTTCCTTTATTTTCAATGGTAGCGAGGTTATGTTCTTTTTTGATGATCACAGTGTATTTAGTCACCTATATAATCATATAAGCTGGGCTAATCATATAAGAAGGCCTACTACTACTCTAAGTCTCAGAAGCAGTTTGTTTAACCAGTGCCTGGTTAAACGTGTATAACTCCAAATTTAAACATAAAACATTACTTATAATAAAAAATGGTCCTCACATTTTCAAAAGGATTATTTAGATAGTTATTCATGTCTTTGTCCTTGCGTGTTCCCCAATGGCCTCTATGATCTGCTTCATAGAGCTCCTCGCTTCAAGTGACCTCTGGTGAAAACGTTGTCCTCAATGCACGTGAACCC